>PNEQ01004508.1:6439-57645 GCA_003012365.1 Medauroidea extradentata | reverse complement strand
AAAAAAAAAAAAAAAAAAAATATTGGATGTGAACCTGTTTACTGTAAGCGAAATGCTTTGTACCTTGTAATTCCTCTCCGTCTTTTAACCAAGTAAATTGTGTCTGCATTGTTTACATTGAAGAATATATGTTTCTTCAATAAGTTAGTGTGTAATATTTTCAAATTTTCTTGTAAAAATAAAGAATTCCACATTGTCTTGAACCTATTTGATGGGACTGCGATAGATAATTTAACCATAAGAATGACAGTATCACGGAATACTCTTGGTATACAGGTGCGTATTATGTTACATATTTGATACAAATTTTCATTATAATATAGGTATAATAATTTAACTGTATTTGCCTATTTGAAGCATATAGGTAACAGTAGGCGTTTGTTTTGTGTTAAAACAGTGTAGTTACTAATTTGTGTTCCTTGTGATTCTCGGTACACAGTCCCTATTGAATGTGTTACATTATGACAGTTTGTAAATATGATTGCTGATTACCAGTTACTAGTGGTGGTATGATAAAATAAGGTTTATTTCAGAACAGAAGGCCAGTATTTTGTGATTTACATGGTAGCAATGTGTAGTTAACAGAGTACAGTACATACAGCAGTATTCTTAGGGAGCAAGTGCTGGTATTTGAATGCCTCTACAAGAGCAAAGTCTATGAACTATTTTAGACATGTTATTTCCTCTCATTTTCTCACTATACTATATTTTGTTCTTGCCAGTTACAGATGTATTTTTAGTGGTTAGGTTATTTTGTGGGCATTTCAGATGTTTATTATCACAAATTATTATTATTAATGGTTTTATTGGAGTTGTGTGTACTGTAAGTACCAGTGTAAATTTCATGCAGAGTGGTTTTTTAATGTCTTATACAGTTTGTGTGTTTAGTTTTTAAAATTTTCCTAAAACCAGGAATAGAGTTTTGGCTATAGTTTTATGTTTTGTGTAGAACTGTATTACAAGTTATGTGTTCATATAAATGTGTTACAGTTGTTTGCAACATGCATATTATGTGAAGCCTGTATAGCAAATAATATCTCAAATTTTTTCCAGAAAAAAATTGGTGTTGTGGTACATCTGTGATGTGGTATCAATTAAGTGAACAGTTTTAAAAATATATTTATACAGTATTAACATCTGGTTGGTTTTGTTACTTCATTAGAGTGTAGTATTTGCTTAGTGCACATTATTATTATTTTTTGTGTTTATGTCTGTATAGCAGAAATGTAATTTTTTAAACACTGGCATAGCTACTTACAAACATAAGGCCTCCCTGTTAACCTTGTATTGTGTTTTAAAAAATATTTTATAAAAGCTCTAAAATGTGCATGTCGTTAAGTCTTAATTTTATAAACTTAATCTGTATGTAGGATTGTTACATGTGTAAGTATTAATATTGTGGGTGGTACTCGATGCTTCTTTTCACCTGACTAATTTTTGTTACGTTATTTGTGGAGCTCTGAAAGTGGAGAAAATTACCTCAAAACAGATTCAGAAATGTATCTAAGTGCATTTATAACATGTGTGTTGGCCCATAATACCCTAGTAAGTATAAATTCAAGTTACTTATTTGCTGATTGCTGGACATTAATGCGAGTATGCATGCTGTTAAGCATATCCTGGTTGCAATAAAACCTTAAATGAAAAGGTTTCATTATTTAGTGTAATTGACAGGTGTGTGTTCATATTTAGGTTTTAGGCTCATGCCCCAGATTATTGCTGCACAAAAGTTGTAGCTGCACTTAATGATTTGTCTTACATTCCCACCATCCGTTGTTACTCTTTGTACAACTCTTTTCTGCAATTTTATTTTAAAGTCTTTATACAATGTTATACAAAGTACTAAAAAAATGCTATCTTTCATTGTGTTTTTATTTTTCAATACATTTCTGAATTTGTTCATAAGCATATTTGTCTCCTTAGAATCTCTGATCTCATAGTATGAAACTTAGACTAGTTTTCATAGTTTGTAATGTCTGTCCGATTTCTTGTTAAAGCTCTTGCTTATTCTGTGTACTTGGAATTATCTACTTACCTCATTTCTTTTCCTTACATGTGTGTTCCTATTGGTTTGTTGAACGCAGGTTTGTATTTGAAGAGTTGTGTGTTAACTTTGGTTGTGATCATTAAGGCAGTGATACAGTATTGTTTTTCTGATTTATTTTTTATATTTGGGAGCTGATACACCAAGAAAGTGAGGATATTTAATGTAGTGGACCGCTAAATGAATATACTGTAGTTTTTAAAGATATATTTTCAAACAGGGTTGGATGATGCGACTTCCAGTGAGCCATGCTCTGAGGATACGTTTAATGACTGTGTGTTGAAGCGTTGTGCTTGTAGATATATTTCTGTAGCCATGTCCTCAAAAAAGTAACTAAGAAAAATGTTTGCTGATTTTGTGTGCAGAACACTAAAATAGATACATATTAACTTTATACGTAACTTAATCTACAGAATTATAATATTCTTTGGGACTTGAAATGGTAATACTCGGTTTTATCTATTTGGTTTGAAGTCTTGGCCATTGTATTAACATGCACACAACAAGTCCTTGCTTAGCGCCGCTTCGCTAAGGGCCATGCTCCCCTGTTTTTTTTTTCTATATTTTTCTTAAGTATAAATGAGAACAGATTTCACAAATATGTTTGGCATTTTTGTTTAAGATGGTTTTTTGCTCTGGTAGCTAATTTTTTCAAGATGAAGTTTCAACTAGTGAGTCAGTTAGCAAAAATTTAATTCATTTCATAATTAGCTAACAACATACATAGTATTTACTGTCTTGAAAAAAATTAGCTAACATGATGAAACAATTTTAAACAAAATTGCTAAATACGGTAGGTTTTTGATATCTGCTCTTGTTTAGATTTAAAAAATAACTATCGCAAAAACAGTAGAAACAATGGAAAATTTAGTTAAAGTTGTTTCATTACTGCGTTATTCGTACTTTGATACTTTAGCTCGTTTAATGCCGGCCACCAACCCATTTAGTGCCATTTGAAACTTGATTGTACATTTGCTCTGTATTATTGCGTGTTTCTTGTCTTTTAGTGGGCCATCTATGTTACGCACCTATTCTGTAGTCTATCCCACAAATGAGTGCCTTATCTGAAAGTTCTGTTGGCATAGTTCAGTGTGATAGTTTATGCTGGAATCACCGTTTGGTTTCCAGCAGTTTCTGCGATGAAATGATCATTTCACCATTACTTGCACGTGGTTTTTAATGAAACATTGACTCACAAAAAAATATAATGGATTTAGTTTGTGACTCTCACTTTGTGAACCGTCAAAAAAAAAGTCACTCCTTTGCATAAAGGGTTATATCAATGTTCTGTCATTGATACCACAATGTAAATTGAAAGGTGCACCCGAATAATGCTGAATGGCACATATTGTAACTTAGTCAGTATTCCCTGTTTTTGTGTGCGCTGGCAAATTACAATGTAAAAAAAATTTATCTACCATCCTCTAGTATGTTATTCCTGTGGACAGAAACTTACCAACGTTTAGTAACTGTTAAAGTTGCTGAGATATGTTCATTTTTATGTAGCCTTACAGTTGACTAATGCTGTATAAGACTGCATATACAGCATTGTTCCACAACATAGTGACCATGTAATACATTTGAATAGATGAAAACACTATAAAAGCAACAAATGTCTTCTAATTTGATGTAAATTTGTTCAATGGAGTGGTGATTACATTATGATACGATTACTGGATAATTATGTATTTTTGTTAATAGGCTCTGTTTGATGTACCATTAGCAAGTAAATAAATTAATGGTATACAAACAGGGAAAATCACTTCAATCTTTATACATATATAACTGTTATTATAATGAAAACCTTACAGACTACAAGTTACTATTGTGTGCAATAAAAAATAACAAAACAGAAAACATGCAGGCTTCTAAATCAAGTCAAACGTTTGTTGCGTGAAAGTCGTATACGGGTATAAACGAGGTAGCTCAGATGAAGCACATGGTAGTGGTAGTTGTGTTGGTGCTCTTCTTCTCTTTTTCGTAAACAACTCAAAACGTTCCCATGCGCATAGTAAATTGTGACTCTTGCGAACACGAACAGCTTGTGGATCGTTGTTAGCGGGGACACTTATTTTTGGAGAAATATTGTAATTTAAAAATTGCCTCAAAGAACAATTAGTTTGACTGCAAACACATTGAAATGCAGGGAAAATGTTACAGGCCCATTAAAAACAAAAATTTTTTCATTAGTTCTCTCAGACAGCACTGTTAACACAAGTAAGTAAAGTTGCCTACTATAGAGTCATGTTTTGCTTAATATCATTACACTAAGATCTTAACCATGAAGTTACGCAAGTACGTAACTGAATTTTACATACATTTTCAAAATCATAATGCAGTGAACCCTCGATAACTCGGACTAAGAGGGGGGAGAAGCTGTCTGAGTTACGATTTGTCCGTGTTATCGAGGGGCATCTGAGGAGGTGGGGTAATCAGTCATTAATCACAAGAAACGTGAAGAAATTAGTAAGCTATCATGTCTACAAACAAAAGACACTGCAGTAAATACTGTTTTGTACGTAACTATCGTATCAAGTTACGGGAGGGCCGCCATGCAGTGGGAAAATTAACGCTAACGTGGAGGACTATAAAAGACTGTCAAACAATGTGGGCAGTCAGATCTTTATTATTTTTTTTAAGCTGCTACTACTGGCTGATCCTTTTTTTATCTCTGTGCTGGAAGATGGCACCACGCACCCTTCTATCACATAAAAGTTTTCGTCTGGCTGGCGACAGCCAATGTGCGTGCACGTGTGAGAGATAAGAAATGATCGTTGGAGATAAGCTAGGGAGGTTGCGAGCGGAAGTAGTCAAGGTCAACCGGTACAGTCTCATGCAATAGAACACCGCACGTGACCACACGCATCTCACACAATATGTTTACATTGAAAAATACCTTACGTCCGTATGTCACAGCGTAGGGGCAGCAGCCAACTGCTAGCCTGATAGTTATTCTTCCCTCCTACAAAGTTACAAAGGTACAAAAATAATTTTCTTTGTATACACGAATAAAAAAGGTACTGTAATTAACAATCCTTCTGGGTCACTGTAAATATGTGAACACATTTTAACGCTACTAATTTTAAAATTTAATTTTATGTATGTAAATTGCATCATAGAACACATAATTTACAGCTTTATTCTTACACAAATTGTCATATTATAAAGCAATAAAATTTTAATCATGGTCTACAGAGTTACCGTATTTACTCGCGTAATCGCCGCATATTTTTAACCAAATTTTAGACCCCAAAAATGGGGTGCGGCCATTATAAGGGATTTTCAAAAAAATTACCTTCTACATTTTTTTGGTGTAGAATATAACAAATGTAAATTTTTTCTGTATTTACTCGTTCATAACGTTACCATTTCTTTTAAAATAAAGAGAAATATTTTGTCGGTGTATATTAAACATGGAAAAATTAAAACTACAAAATCGTGTTAATCCATTCACGTGCGTCACTCAATGAAAATCGTTTAAAATTATCCTTCATAAGGCGTTTACATTTTACGGTCCATTACATGTACGCTATTATTTCCCGTGAAGTAGTTTATAAACAAATCCGATTCACGCTTAAAATGTTGCAACTCTCCAGACGCCATTCCGTTATCAACAGAGCATCATCAACCAGCGAGCGTGACTCATCGTGTCCGGCTTGGGCGTGGATGTTGTGTTGTTTTTTCACCACCCACATCGACTCTTGAAAACATTGTTGTTAGAGGGGCGTAAAACCCTCTCACCAATTTTTTTAAATCGCAATGTGAAGCAATGATTTTTAATTTTTCTTTAATGTCCGGAACAATTTGTTTTGCAACCCTGAATTGGTTGCACGTACCAAAACAAAATAATTTTCCGTTTATGTATCATTGTTACCCGTAGTTACCGTCATTTCACAAGCACCATGCTGAAATGTTTGTTTAAGACACACGTGCGTGCCTCGCTCGTAGGACGAAGAGAGAGGAAAGATAAAGAAGTGAGAGGTCGGCCTGCTGCGTTGCATCTTTACTCGCGCGTCGCGCGCCTCGCTATCAACATTTCATCACATGGAACTTGTCAGATATTTACTGTGGGATTATTAAAGGCAAAGTAGCGATGGACGACTACGTTTTAAAGTTTAATACAGTTCTAAATATAATATGATGAATTTAAATCCAGCAGAAACGATTTTTTATGTCTTTTAACCAAAAAATAATTAATGAAAAATTATTAATTTTTTTTTAATTCTGTCCAAGTTATCCGAAGTCCGGGACATCGAGGTCCGAGTTATCGAGGGTTCACTGTGATTAATTTTTAATTCATCGCTTTGAGACCAGCACCTCTATTTTTTTTTCTGTATAATACATGTGCACATAAATGCATGCATGTGTTTGTGTGTATTCACAAATACTTACTCTAGATGTTACAGTATGTTGTTTCTGTTTAGTGAAGTCACTAAACATATGTATCTACACATCAGCCCGCTGTTTTCCTATGACTTTATGCCTTTATAAAGCTGGCCACAATACTGTTATTGATAAAATAATTGAATGCAATCAATAAGTTTGTCTTCTGAAACACGCAAATATTAGTGATGAAGTAATTATTTTGAGAAACTATGTATTTGTCAATTTGATGAATTTGTGCAGTCTAATTTTCCTTCATGGTTTAGGCTATAAAAAATTTTTCATATATACTTTCATTAGATTGAAGAAACCATCTCCAGCCCTGTTCGGTTCGGTTTTTAGAATGTTTGTTAATATTCCATGCTGATTTTCAACATTTATGTTAATGGTGATGTACATTTATAAGTAAAACTATTATAAATTTAACTTCTGCCTACCTTCAGTTATCTTGATAATATAACAAATGTGGTTTGCTTTGTTTTTATTCTGTGAATCTGTGTATCTTCAACCATCTTGAGATTATTTGTACAGTTTTGTTCATTTCGTGTTAATGGGGAAAAGTTTGATCTTTCAGTTTAAGTAAAATTGGCACAATCTCTGTATATCCATCTTCCCCAGCTGTTCTGTTTGTGAAGAAAATAACATTCATAAAAATGTTACAAGCCTACTGCACACAATTTTCTTTTTTCTAGTAGGTTATGGCTATGTATTATGGATATACATATTACTCTTAAGGCTTTGCTAATTTCATCTAATACTGGATTAGGAGTGAAGCAAATTTAGTTGACACTTTTACTGTTTTAATAAGGCTATAGGAATTTTAATTACATGTTATTTTCACTAGTAAGGAAATTATTTTCACACCTATGAAACAAAGAATTGTTTAAGTGTCGCAGAGTAAAATATTTTAAGGTAGAAGTAGTGACAGCCTGTGGAGCACTGAACCTGACTGTACAATATTCAGCGTTTGTTAAAAACTGTTACTGAAACAACAAAAATTATCAGAAAGGTGCCATTTATATTGTATATAAAAGGGAGGTGTTTATAATTTGTAACACTGTGAAAAAAAAATTCCTAGCTTTTAGTTTAAACATGTTAAAAGGAATGGTTTATTTTCGGCAGAATAAAGGCGTATTTCTACTATGGAAACTTTAGGAACAAAATAATTTAGAAGTTACGTAAACATATTATTTATTTAAAACAAGTTATGGTGGAAAGAAATGTACATAAAACAATTGAAATATTGTTGCATAGCAATTAGCATGATGGAGAAGCTTAAAATATACTTTCTTGCACATGTTCTGAGGCATCTACTACGTAAATGCACAATTTTTTTATCCATTTAGTAATGTTGTTATAAACATGTTAGAAGTTAAAAGAATTTTTTATTCACTGTTACAAATTAAAACTATCCATCTTTAATGTAAAATTTAAATTGTGCCTTGTCTCTTTCTCAAATTTTGGTGCAGGAACAGTTAATAATGAGCTATGGATATTGTAGTCAGGTTCAGTATTACACATGCAGATACTTTTTTTTACCTTAAATATGTTGCCATTTGTAGCACTGATGTAATTAAAATGCAAATACAGAATTAATATTTTCAACTATGTTTAACTTTTTCGTAAACATGAAGTGCTGGAAAATGTAACACTGTATTACCGAGGAACAAATGTTTGTGAAGAAATTACTTGGACTTAAAGGCGCGGTCAACTGCAATTTTCATCATCATTATTTTATTTTTTATTTGTACCATATACATAGTTTTTTTCTTATTTTAGACACAAAATGTGACTAAATTTTTTTCTTATGAAATTTTTTTATCTCTAATCGTTTTCTCGTAATGGCTTGTTAAAGTCATATTTTGCACGTTTCCGTTTTAACGACTACACTAAAACCAACTGATAGACCAAACTGAAAAAAATCACAGTAGATAAAGACATTGCAGGCTACAATGACATGCTCATAAAATTAAAGAATAAAAATTATTTGTATTTTGAGAAAAAATTATTGAATTTTGAATTTTTTTTTTCAGTTTCAGCTTTTTTTTTTAATACAAATAATTTTTATTCTTTAATTTAATGACCATGACATTGTAGCCTGCAATGTCTTTAGCTACTGTGATTTTTTTTTTTTAGTTTGGTATATCAGTTGGTTTTAGTGTAGTCGTTAAAACGGAAACATGCAAAATATGTCTTTAACAAGCCATTACCCGAAAACTATGAGAGATAAAAAAATTTCATAACAGCCAAATTTAGTCCCATTTTGTGTCTAAAACAAGAAAAAAAATATCTTGTACAAATAAAAAAATAAAAATATCTCGTACAAATAAAAAAATAAAAAATAATGATGATGAAAATTGCAGTAGACAGTGCCCTTAAATACTCACAGCCAGCTACAATTTGTTACCTGATTCAGTAATTGGTGTTTGATAATATATACTATATTTATGTACTGTTTACATGTGAATGTCAATTCATCTGTTTGAAGTTTCACCCCATTTAAGTGACATGAACATTTCTTCTGAAACATGTTTGGAGCTTTTTAAGTTCCTATCTATACAGACATATGCTCTCTATCTCTCTCATTCTCTGTCTCTCTCTCTTTCTCCCCCTCCCCTCCGGCTCTCTCGTCATACATAGGTATATGGCACTTTATTTTCATTGCAAACTTCTTGTAGACAAATATTTTCTTGTTTGCAGTTAGTTTCCCTCCCCCCCAGAGAAGTAGAGTATGTTTAAAGTGAAGTAACATTCATGTACCACGTGCACATGTTTTCTAAAATTGGCACTATCAAATGTGAGGTGCATGTTTTAGTGGAGTTGTGAACGTTAAAAACAAAATTAACTGGTTGAAATTAATAGCAGTTAACTGGTTAAATTTAATAGATAATTAACTGATAAAAAGATAAAAATTAAAGAATGATAAAGAATAACTTTTTACTCATATATTTGCATGTTACAAATAAATTTCATATAAAAACAGATGCCTTGATGTATTTACATTTTGGTACATGTAAAAGCCACTTTTTTTAAAACTTAAGTTTGAAATACTTCTGTCACTTTGGATCTTTTAATGATGCACAAAACCAAATTACAATATGTATAACTGTTAATAGGGAATAGTGATTCACCTGTGAACAATGTTGCTCTGTGTGAAGGTATTAATTGGTTGTAGGTTAAGACAGTGGTGCCACCTAAGATGTCACGTATGTCTCATCTCACTTTGTGTAGGTAGTGCTAGTGCCAACAAATTACCATCATGTGAAAATACTGTTTGCTTTATTTTATTTATTTGTCACAGGCCTTTCAGTTTACAGTGTCGTCATCAGCCTCCAGATATCCTGAAATTAACTACCATTACTTTTATTAATCATTAATCAGTAATATTAACAACTGAAAGCTGAAGTTAATTATTTTCAAAAGTAGTGATTAAGGTAAAAAGTTACAAAAATTTTTAATGATTAATTTTATCTTTAATTTTTAAAATCAGTAGTAGAACCACTGGTAGTTAGAGGCAATAGAAAAACTTAAACAAGAACATGTGTGCGGATATAAATTATTTTCTGTGCTGCCAACATTCTTGATAAAATTGTGATTTAATTTTTAAAAATATTTTGGCAATGTGGATATGTGTGGATTGCTATATTCAACAAATTTCTGATGGTCTGATTTATTAATAGTTATGAAAGGAGAAGAAATGAGAAATGAAGTTTTTCTGTTGCTTCATAATGAGTGCCATGTTGAGTCCACTGCCCTTCATATTACAGCATGAGTTGTTGACTTTTCTTGAGTTACTCTCTTGTGTCACTTCCATTATGACAGAGACCTCACTGCATTTGGAAAACATGGCTTGCCTTGACTGTATTTATACTTCAGTTACAGGATGACAGTGTAATGTAATAATGCATGGTTGGTGCAAACAAAATACTTTTGTTTTACTAGCTTCCACTGTTATAAAATATAGCTTTGTAGTGTGTTATTAAGAAAGTTAATGTGGAGTTATTTACTCTGACATAAACGTGATGCAAGTTCATGGCACATCATAAGAGTTGACAATACCTACAAATGGGAGCCATAAACAGTACCAGTTCCAAGGTATTCTTGTACTGCTATTCATGAACAGCTAGATAAACAATTGAAATTGTATTGGTACAGGGATGCCCGTGTGATGTAATGGTCATACCTCTTCTTACCACCCTTTTATTGTTATTCTGTTGCTGATGCTCCATACTCATTTCACATCATTCTCGCCAACACTCAAGGTCACATCCAAAAGGTTCACAGTGAAGTGGCAAATATTTTTTCAAGCAGCATAATTTTCATATCGAAGGATCCGTACATTGTTCTGTCACAAATATATCTTCACTTGTATATAATTTTTAGTAGCATTAAACCTGATAGTTTTTACGGTTTTGCACCCAAATTATCACCAATTTGGTTATAAAATAAGCAAATCAAACGAAATTGTATTTTGTGGAGGAACTGTGCATTATTTTTCAGAATATGTACAATATTATCTAGCATGGTGTTAAGCGGTGATCAAAATCTTGCCACTCCAGTTCTTGCAGCACTCAGCTGGAAAATTAAATGTTGCACATGTTCAGTCCCCTGTAGTAGCCACGACCTCCACTCCTCACTGTTCTCTACGAGATATTCTGTTATAGTCTGTTCAACAAACAAATGCACTGACAGTAAAGCTGGCATCGTTTTGTGTGGTCCGTTGAGCCTTACAAGTTGGTTTCATGAGTTATTTCAGATTTATGGCTTGAGAGTTACAATGTAAGTTGTGGTTGTTTTGAAAACCTGTCTGAACCAAATCTAACCCCTAATGCAATGGGAAGAAATGTATGAGTTTGATTTTCTATGAATATATCTTGACGTTATAGCATGACTTATTATACCGTATGTTTTTTTTTGTGTGTACGTGTATGTGTAATTTTGCGTATTTCTAAAGGGAGAGTAAGGAAGAGAGAGAGAGAGAGAATAGGTTATATGTCATTTAACTAGCATAATTAAAACAAACAAAAGTATTAATGTAAGAAATATGTTTGAATATTGATTGTGATATTTTTATTGTAATTTGATTTTTTTTTTTGTACACTGTGATTCGTACATGTTTTTCTTCAGTATCTCATAAGCTTCACAGCCTACTTTTTTTTTGAGATAGTAAGCAAATTGTAAATGTGAAATTCTAGAAGTTGAGTATTGAGGCAGATCAATTATCTTCTAAATCATTTTTAACAAGTGTGTTTCTGTTATTTTGGTCGGTTAAATTTGTATAAAATGCAGTACATTTTAGCTTGACGTATTTGTTTAAAATTTGTTTTACTACTTCGTATTTTACCCTTTTTTAATTTATGTAATGCAGATCACTAATTTTTCTGTGTGCACAAACATTTTCCTGTGTTGTAACTCACATGCATTGCAGCATCCAGTAAAAAACTTTATAATGTATATACTTTGGATCTGGCCAAGAGACTAGAGAATAGTGCGACTACTTTTGGTATGCAATATTACGTACCAAGTTTTAAGCAGCCCATACTTCTTTTTGGAAAAACATTTAACAAACGACTGTGCGTGGTTTGAGTAAATGTGGTACACTGCATGCAATTTCAAAGCACGGTTTCAGTTGTATTTTAAAGATGGGTTGATCTGCCTTTGACTTTTATTTTATATGTATTTTAAGGCATTGACACATTATTTTTAATTAAATTAAACATCATGTACATTTGTCTGGAAAAAATTTTGACAAAACAAATTAATTGAAAATAGTTTTGTGATTGTTGCAGTAAGATCGTTAATTAACACACAATATTTACGTTCTTATTTTTTCAAGTCATTGTACTGTTTTCTATTGGAGAAATAACTATATGTCTGTTTTGAGAACTCGGTTATATTAAAATTTGGCAAACTTTTTATTCCATATTGCTACACTTTGTGTTCTGTGAAGAATTCTCGAGAGTGGCATTCATAATCACATTGTAGCTGTTTGTCATTCAGAGTATGTGCACTTTCAATTTGAAAATATTGTTCTTGCCTGAATCTTACAGATGGGTATTTTTCAAGATAGTAATTAGATTAATTATTTCTGTTACATAGTTACAACTTAAAATTATTTTCAAGGTAAGATTCTACATAATCACCATTATCTCCATTAAGTTGTATTTTCATGTGGCAGGACCACGGCCATAGAGGAACAGGTCTGGACACTGGAGTTGAAAATTGACCCCTGTTATGACTGATTGGCACCACTGGCACTCTGGGGTTGTTTTAACATTGCATAAATGGATCTACAAAGATTAAGCTCGGGCCGGAGCTGCTAGGAGAACTGCTAGTAAGATGCTATATTGCAATGTTAAAACAACACTTTATTGCTAGTGGCGCTTTCAGTCATAACGGGGTCAATTCCTTATCATTGGTGAATAGGCGAGTGTCCAGACCTGTACTTCTACGACAGTGGGTAGGACAAAGCTTTCTTTCTATAAATTGCCACTTCATTTAACGTAAACCATCTGGGATCCGATATGTCAAAGATATTTCTTATT
Source organism: Medauroidea extradentata (assembly GCA_003012365.1). Classification (NCBI taxonomy): domain Eukaryota; kingdom Metazoa; phylum Arthropoda; class Insecta; order Phasmatodea; family Phasmatidae; genus Medauroidea; species Medauroidea extradentata. The sequence continues at coordinate 44,673 of PNEQ01004508.1, read as the reverse complement.
AAAAAGATTCTAAAAAGCAGATATCTACGTATATACTCGACAAATTTTCCAACCTTTCTCCTCTTCCCCGTCGTGCAACTTAAGCAACGAAAAATAAATGTTACGAGTTGAAACAATTCATAATTAGAGACAAGAAAAATGTGCGGATTCGCTGACCTTGTTTTCTAGAAATGTGTATAAATAAAATTGCATAAGTGGTTTTCTTTTTATGCAGAGCAAACCACCCACGATCTGATACTATGTAAAGGGTAAAAGTGGTAAAATATGAAGAGTGCATCTAATGTGTAATATAATTGTTAGAGACCCTTTTTAAGTGTTTTGAATTGTAATAATGGATTTAAAGTACATATAGCACAAAACAGTACCTTGTCTAAAATAATTTTAAAAACTAAACAATTCCAATTCCTTGAAATAAAGGTTAGTTACTGACTATTTTTTTAACAGATAAACTAAATAAATGTAATTTTTGATGATGCCTAACTTTGGCGTATTTTGAATGTTAAATTTTAAATATTAGTGTAAACACTTCTGAATGATGTTTGTACAGACGTAACTGTCAGTATAAATGTCTGTAGTGTTTATGAACATTAACATATTATTTAATCATTGTTAAATAACATAATATGCCTATTACCTACAGTTCATAACACAGTTTAAATCTCAGATGGGCTCAGTTGCAGCACGAAGTCATGCGCTGGATAAATCACATTTAAGTATATGCCGTCAGCATCTCTCCGCATGCTGTCACACCGTCCATGCTTTGATCTACGAGCTGCAGTCTCATTCACTCACTGAATGTTTTTTCGTATATCAGCTTTGTGTGTCAACTGGAAACTTTTAGTTAGTGATCCATTCATTTTCAAAGTGATTTTCATTGAAATTTTTTCATTATCATAACAGCAGAAGCCTGAAATAATTAACAGGAAGGAGAAAGTTACTTTAAACAACTCTTCGATACAATGTTTGAGGTCCATAGATAATCAGATAATCATACATCTGAGAAACAATAGATATATTCAATGAATATTTTTATGCAATTTTTAAAGTTGTCGTATTGGATCCCAGGTGGTTTACTGTCTCACATATTGTAACATTGCATGTGCTGGCTACATCTTTTCTATTTCCACATACTGCACACAGATGTTATGAACCCTGAATGTAATTAAGGTAGCAGCTTTCCATACACATTCTCCGAAACAGTAAAATTAATACTAAAAAAAATGTATTGAGAACATAAAATATGAGTTATAGTGTAACAGTTTATTAATTGGCAGGCCACAACATGAAACACAAAGGAAAACAATGGTGAAATACATAGAAAATGTAACATTGATGGTTTGAAAAGAATGTGTAGTTTAGCACTTGTGACATGTAGGGCCTCCTTTCCCTACCATTTAGCTATCATTCTAAATGTCTCCTATAGCTTACATACATACTAATACAATCCACTAATAATAACAGAGAATTACACCAATTGTAAAATGTCATTTTTTTTATTATTATTATTATTTTTTTTTTACTGATTTTGGTGCTGTGCATTGTTAAAGACATTAAGCGTGTTTGACGCGATGTTACTTTATTAATCTTAATTTTTTCTTGCTATCAGTTAATGTACTAATTTACTAATGTCAAAGTTAATTTTTCAGGAACTGTAGTCATATGGCATATGATCCTTGTTTCTGTCATTACTGCTGGGAGTGCTAGTGGGGTCCAAATGTTGCTAGTAATTAACATATTTGTGGTTTAGGAACTAAGGTCAGCGCAGTATCATATGCATTGTACTATTTCTATAATTGGGAACTCAAACTCTGTTTTTGAAAAATGCTCGCATAGAGTTAGGAATCAATCAGAAAAACCATTAAGGCTTCAGTTTCTAAACTTGTAACCTAACCGGTTAACTATGGAAGCAGTTATGTTTGAGAATATTTAATAAGGAAAGTTCCTATTTTTTAATAATATTTTTATTTAAAAGTGCATTTAATTTAATGAACAACGGTACCATACTTACTTTCTTTGCGTCTGTGTAACTCGAGAAAAATTTCAATAAAATGAGTAGTCAGTTTTGCGTGGCAAAAATGTGAACCGCCATGTCGGTGTCCCTGTGACATCATGGTACTGTACATTTGACAGTAATGTATGTAACACACAAATTACAGCAACATACGTTCAAGTCGTGAAATTGTGTTAAATAATGTAATTTATGCTGTAAATCCAGTATGGCTTGAACTCCAAAGAGTATAAATGTGGCTAGTACTGTAGTTCGTTTGCGCAGCAATAAAATGCAATTTACTGGTAATAAAATCCTAACTTTAGCGCTGTCTGATTTATCAAGGCGTACTGCATGGTTTAAGCTTCAATAAGAGACCTAATAGTCTGCTATTAATGGCAAAAATATAGTTTACGTATGTAATGCTGTATTGTGTACAACATGAAACGGTCGGCATAAAATAAATATGTTCTTGTAAGTAAAAAATTGCAGTCAATAGCTTGCAGTTTGTGACAAAATCCCTGCAGCTGTAGTGTTTTGGCTGTTCCACTGGCTGTGGCGACGTCATTAGCCAACAGGCAAGTTCAAGGTGCCCGTGATTGGTCGATAATTCAAGGGGTGGACGGGGTCTTGTGAAACTTGCCCCGAGATTGCAGCATAGCTGACTCAATGCCGTTCACGAGAAACGTAAAAATTACTGAGAGAAAAAGTTTTCTTGTAATAAAATAATTGATTTTGTATATTATTTTACTGACTCGCACAATCAGAATGTTTGATCATAGTCTGTACCAGGTTTGGCTAAACACATTCCAAATATTAGAACGATAGGTTCACTTTTTGTATGCATGTGAACTTCGTTCAACTGACCTTTCAAATCTAAACTTAGGATTATATACTGGATCTAAAACATTAAAATGAATTCGTAGTAAGTTATTATCTATATGTAATTTAAATTAAACTTACGTAAACTCAAACGTCTAGCTAAAATGTCACAGTGTGTGAGAGCTACTTATACATTGCTGTCTTCCCTCCTTTAAAATCAACTCAAGTGAAATAAATCTTGTTGTTGACTGCTAAATCTATAACCACTCATGCCCAAACAATGTGCTAGTTCCCAGAATCAACTTTTACGTATCCGGGTTTGCTAAATAAGTCTGTGAAAAATTCCAATATACACAATAGTGCCTGGCGTGCTGTGGCTAGCCAAAACAAGTAAGACTACGTCATAAATGTGTTAGCAAATAAAAACACGTATCAATGTTTGTGGCAGCATTTGAAAATATGGCATTTTTAAAGCTGACTACTTTGATAATTATAATGATCATGGAGCTATTGCTTTGCCTGGCTGCATTTAGTGCCGAAATAATTCAAAAGAATCAGGTAAATATTAAAAAATTTTTCTAGGAATTTTTCCTATTAGAGTATGTTCAGTATAGTGTGTTATTGAAAAACAGATTTTAAAGCTATTTCAAAAAACTATATTACTAACTATTTTTGAAAAATTTTTTACTATGGTTATTCAAAATACATAATTTTAAATTATGTTTTTTGTTTGTTCAAAAATTAAATTGTTAAATGTTTACAAAAAGTTAGGAGATAAGCTCAGGTAAAGTTAAGTCTGGAAATTAGCCCTGGTAAAGTTAAATTACTACTTGATTCATATAGGTATAAAGTAATTTAATTAAGTTTACTTGCTGACATTTGATCACTTCTAGTGATCTAGCATTCTGGTGTGTGACAGAAAACCTAATGAACTCTACAGCATGTTACTTTTCAGTTGTAATAAATGTAGTGTGACTGAAAAGTGAGTGCATTCCTCCCATTATTGTCAAAATGTACAACAATGGCACAACCCTATCAATAAAATTCAGAACTTTTCTCTACACCACTGCTACGCCACATGGAAATAAATAATTGAACATTTCAGGATTCATTCCCCGGCAGTTTCTGTCCTGGATTTTTCGCGTGTGAGAAACGTGGTGGATGTTACAGTTGGCCAGCAGATTTTCTTGGGGAACTCCCGCTTTTCTCATTCCATCACTTCTCCACACTCATCTCCTCTCATCCATTCTTTCAGCTGGCGGGCGACAGGCTTAGTTCTCTATTTGAGCAGCAGGTCCAACCTTGGCCCTACCTTCTTTCATACAAACTGTGACCCTACCAGAAGGTGGGAACACAAGGTGGATTTAATTTCAATTCACTGAATTAGATGTTCATGTTTGGCATATTCCAGAAGCTGATAGTTAATTTTTATGTAACATGCTTGCTGTGAGAGTGATTCCTTGTGATCACTGCACTTCTGCATGTAATCCCTGAGTTGTAATTTTCTAGATGTCATTTTTGAGATGTTGTTTTTGCTGAGCATGCTATAAGATGATATTTCTTCTAGTCAAACATCCATATAAAACTATAATGATGCTATCTGCCATCTTGTAAACCTGTAGTACACGTTGTCCTACGAACACGTAGATGTTTAAAAAAAAAATAGGTGGTTTCGTATTTACTTAATAGCTATGGTGCCAGGATTGTTTTGACAGTACTTTTAATACTGATGTGAAATAAATTAGAGAACACAATAAAAACACCAGCTTTGTCCACGCGACTATGATTAATATTTCTGCGGACTACTAATGTACGCGTAGTGGATGCACATTACTGCATTATTTTGGTGACAATGGAAGCTTGTAGCTGCAATTTTGTTGTGTCCTTTCATTCTGAAGATGGCAGATTTTACAGTAAAATGGTTTTGATTATGGGTATCACATTTGTGAGAAGTTACTGGGAGCTTGTGAACTAATTTTTTGGGAACAAAGATAGGTCATGTACCTTTCTGAGGTGTAATGTTTTTCTATTGCTGTTTGTTTACTGACATAAATTTATTTTTATTCAGTTATACAGTATTGTCATATTAAAAAAAAACACTGAAAATCTGGATAAGACTACTGACTTGCAGAAAAGATGCAATTTTAACATTTGAGGGAGAGGGGGGAAAGTATTAAAATTGGCCCCTCTGTTTTACGAGTGAAGTAGTTGTATAGATGTGAACCATGAAACAGTGTCAGATTAGGCGTCTAATATACTTTTTTTCAGTGGTAATATTTTTTTTTTAAACATAGTTCTTAAAGCATAACCAGGCACATAAACCAGAATACAGTTTTTTACCGTTAAAAATTTTTATAATGAAAAAATGCTTTTTTTCACATAATTATATCTAGCCACATTTTCATTGCTATTTTATTATTTGAGATAAGTATGCATCTTACAACAAAAACCACAACTGAATTGCTTTGCTGTACCAGAGTCAAAATTGCATGATTTACCTCCAGTTCTTTTTTCCAAGGTTTGAAACACTTTGACACGCAGTCTTGATTGAGATGGTTTTATTATTTTTTCTAACTATGAAATAGGGAGTGTGGAAAATAATTTGTCTCAACAATGCGGTGAATGCAATGTTCATTCTTGCTTTTAAGTTTTCACTGCAGGTATGGTTATGAATGCCAACCTTGGTTTTGGACTTGTGTTTCTAATGTTGAGTTTAAGGCCACGGGTCCCTAATTATGCTATTTTAATAAGTTTTGTTTTTAATCCTGAATGGGAGCAAATATCGCAAAACAGTTACGTGTATATGTTGGGAATTTTTTTATACTATGTAGGCTAATTTTTTCAAAACATAAGTTTCTACAATTCTGACTAATTATTAACTTTAACTTTCTTAAAGTCAACAATTAGCCAAAATTATAAGAACTTATGTTTTTGAAAAAATTAGGCTACACAGTACAGACAATTTCCAACATTTATATGTAACGGTTCTGTGATATCTGCTCCCTTTCAGGATTTAAAAATAAAACTTACTAAAATAGCATAAATAGGGACCCATGGCCTTAAAGAGTACATTATATGAACAGACATGGTGTTCAGTATCCCAGCTATACACTAGCAAAGTTTGTAATCTGATATGTGAAAATTATGTAGCACAGAAATTAACTAAAACTTATTTGAACAGTCATGGTAATAATGAATATGTTAAGTAAGCCATGGTCATGGTACATGTATTTTGATGTATGAAGAGGATTATTCTACGTGACAGTGCTCACATTGCTAATCTTTATTTATGATAGTTCGTGTGAAAAATACCGTAACTTCTGTTGTGACTGAAATCGTATAATTTACTCTTGTCAGCTGCCTTGGAGATCTTTGATTGTTGTGTTACTTGTTTTCATGTACGTATGTTGTTTTTTCCATTCATGTTTTACAAGTTTAAATGTGCAAGTTCTTATCAGCTTTGTGTGCCTTTGTAAATCTTTCAGTGTACATAGTTGTGTTTTTTGAAACAAGACAGTATTTATGAAATATTAGCCAGTTTTTGTTGGGCATTAAGAACTGTTTTTAAAAATGTTGATTTTTTACAAGACTGTTTTTTCCCTGTTGTAACATTATGATGTCATGTCATAGGTGTAGTATTTTTCTGTTGCAAGCATTGATACGAACTATCACTGTGTATAGATTTTGTTCCTTTACGTGAACTCGTGATTTCTGGCATCGCAGCGGATGGCTGCACGTCAAAAATATCTGCATTATACAAGATGTAATTCTACTTTAAGTGTTTTGTGATCATAGCAAAGCTCTTCTTCTACAGTAGTCATTCGTATATAGAGGCCTCATGTGCAATCTGTGATACGAATTTTCATATCTAAATATGTTTGCAGTAACTTTTTTTAAAATTAGTTTTGCTGAAATTGTATTCGTTATGGTGAAGGAATCTTGGTAGACTTTGGTAAAACTGAACAGAATTTTTGCATTTGGATTAATAGCTTAGTGTTGCCTTTGGTTAAATTGTGATACAGTATTCATTATACTACTACTACGTACTATAGTGGCCTGAATAGGGTTTATTTTTTGGCATGAAGTAGGGAAAAAAATTGTTGAAATGTAAATGATGTTGTAGTGAGAACATTGTGTTTTGTTTGTAGTAAGAAAACAAAATGGAAATACAATACAGATAATGTTGAAGAATAATTCTTAATTTATAAACATAGTACGTACAGTAACTTGTCAGTATACGTAGAAGAAGAAATGTTGATAACTTTGGCAATGTGTGTCATAAACTTCTATGCATTGAGTTGGTGCAATGTCAAAACTTTGCATGTGCAGTGCAAGATTTATTTTTAATTTTTTATGTTCAAGTATAAGCTATTTTGGCATTTTCCACATGTAAAACGTTTTGTGTGTTATTTTTGAGAAAGCAAATACTTATTTGTTCATTGTTTTCATGGTATTGAAGGAACAGCTTAAAAGACAGTATAGCAATGTAGGTAGCACCATGATGAACAAAAAAAAATTGGTGGTCGTGTGCATGTAGGTGCGGCAGGTGATTAGCTATGTCAAGTTAAATATAACGTGTAAATACCTGCCCTTGCTCCCGAATGGGCTCTGGGATAGGCAGTGCCCTTAGTCACAAGAACTTGTGTAACACATAATAATATTGCAGCTATCTAAAGCAATTTTTATGTTATGGTTTTATGCATTTTAGTTTTATTTTTTAATTACATTGTACTGTATTTCCATTTTACATTCACATATTTTAGTGAAAAAATAAAAAAAGGGTAGTTGACATAATTTTAGTAGTGCTGCAGGATTTTTTTGTTTGGAAATACTTCATTAGTTAACAAGTAGCACATATATTTGCTAGTTACAAATGTGTAAATATTGTTTCTGTGATTTTTAATTTACTGCTTTTAATTTCAGTGACATTTGTGTGACCATGGCCATTGTAATTAAGTAATTTAACTTTGGATTCCTATCCTTCACATGTAAAATATGGTGCAATATTTGGTGCAAAATGTCTCAAATGCTCAAATGAGTTTTTGTGGTCTCTGCTTTATGGAAATTATATGTGACAAATGTGCTAGATCAACTAGGTGGTTAATCTCATATTTCTTACAAAAAAAGTTAACATGCATTATTTGAGAAATGACAGAATTTTGTCATTAGTTACTGTTAATTTTTGAACATGGTACGTAGGAAATGTCATTTAATGAAGATTGGAAAAAATAATAGCTCCTGCAATTAGAAAGTACGTCTGTAGCAGTTATGAAATGATGTATTACTTTTTTCCATCAAAACACGACGATGGGAACACATTTGTCGTTATCTATGGGATGAAGGCTCAGAATCAGAAAAAAATAATACACTAATCCCTTGCCAACCAAACGAGATAGTTTAAAAGAAAGCTAACGGAGAAACCATATTGGGCAAAGACAGGTTCTTAGAGATGACTGTGCCTGTCAACTACTGTGTATGTCACGTTAGCTGATCCAGCTGTAACCTCACATATTTCTGAAATTACACGACTTCTTGGACATTTTGCATAACGAAAGTGGCTAGTTTCAGCCACACACAGCAGTTTGGCTGAATGTAAACCACCTGACCTGACACTGTCGGTGAAATTCCAATTACATACCTCCTAACCAAGATTTAGTTGCTCTGTTTTAATTTTTTTTTGAAATTTCCAAAATAAACATGTATTCAAAAATTAAATTAACATAAAACAGTTTTATGTTAATATAAAAACATGCATAGGCCTTATAACACAATTACTTAATGTTATGGCCACTTACTTAATTAAAACATGTTAACCTATTCTAATGTAATTCTACTTTGTTTACAAACTTAAATTTTTTACAGTAACAGCCTGTATTACCACTTTCGAATAAAGCCCTGAATAAAATTTATTCCCTGGATAGTGAATAAGAGCGTATTACGACTCCCGAATAGTGCTAATCGGGTGGAGCCAATAGCATCTTATTCGGCTAATAGTTATAAAATGGCGGCCATTTTTTTTTTCAACACACAGGCATGTTGAGGTTAGGATTCATGTCAAATCGAGATTTACTAATATTGATTGAAAATAATACTAATTCTGAGGTACGCCAATGGCCAGTATTTACCACTTTTTCTTGAACTCTGGAGGTAGATAATAATATAAAAAGTTTTTAATTTTAATATTGTTCATAAATGATCATCTTTCGTCTATAGCCCCCAAGTACATCTATCGTATTTGCCGCAGTTTTTTGCAATTTAATTAATTGGATATGGCAGCACATATATGTTTATTTGAAATGTACAGCTTCAAAAATTAAATTAAATATTAAATTAAATATTCTTGAAACAAATGCCTTGAACAATGAAAACTGTCTTCCAGTGTTTAAAAAATTATTTACGCTCATCGAACAGTAGCATAAGTTTTAAGATTTATTACGTAACTTACTTTGTTTTTTTTCCTAACCTACCCTAACTACCAAGTTATGTGTGAGGCCCAGGGAAGGAGCGGGACTAAGTGCGTCTCAGGGCTGAGCCCCATACGCCTACAAGGGGAAGTTTCATGCAGAGGAGGCATGCATCGCGGCAGAGAGGAATTGGGCAGACATGGCCGCAATTGGGGCCATGTCTACCTCCCTAAGTGTACCTATAGTTAAGCCATAATCTAAGAAGAGAGAGGGAAAAACCGGCATAGTACCGTAAAAACTCTCTCGACAGAATAGGAGTGTAACCACTCAGTAGTTACATGCATTAAAAATAAAAATGGCACTGGAAAAGTAGGAAGGTCCAGGTTGTTAGTAGAGATGTGAAGTAAGAGTGGGGCTGGGCTGGGGGGGGGGGGGAACTGTATTTATTTTCTTTATTTTCATTTAGGGGGGCGCTGGTTTTAACCAGGGCACTGTGGGTGAGCACAGTACCCTGGTGGAGGATAACTTACTTGTCGAAATACGTCTGCTATCAGTGCAAAGTTTCCGACATTTGATATTGAAAACATATTGGTAATATGATAGAGTATAACTTATATTATTTAAACAGTATATTGTACACACAATTTTATTTATATTTTAAAAATTCAAAGTTTGGTGTTTGCATTGTATTTCTATACTTTAAAATATATCGCGTTTAGTTTTTTTTTATGCGCAATTTAATTTAAAGTGTAGTGCTATCTATTGGTGTATTTTAAACTACATTTTAAAAAAAAATATTATATTGTGTAGTTTTATTAGATATTACGATCATAATGGTTCGTATTATATCAATATGAGATGATAATTCACTTATTTCTTATCTTAACATGTAAATCAGCATGACTTGTAACATCGGCAAAGTCAACGTCTTTTCTTTTTAAATAATTTCGCGTCTGCTTAGATTCACCAACCTCACAAAGCTAATTTTTACCGAAAGACATGCAGTTATCTAGAATTTAAGTACCAACCTAAGATAAAACAAACCAACCACTACTGAATAAATGCCAAATAACTATTCGGTTGCTATTCAGAGGTTGTAATACACTTGTGTTTAATTATTCCCTGAATAGCATATTCGGGTGATAGTTATTCAGCATTTTTATTCGAAGGTGGTAATACAGGCCCTAACATTTTTTACTGAACAAAACTAGCATTGCTGTGATTTAGTAATTTGTAAGCTGATAAATTGGCAAAATGCAAATACAGTAGAAGCTCTTTTTATCTCCTCAGATTTTTCACTTTCATCTATACATATTTTATTTTTTTTCTCTTGTCTTATACAAACCTCATACAGCATAATTCTTTTTCTTTTTATACTTTCCTGTATTATACATCAGTTTAGAAGGCCCCTTGAGTAAAAAAATTATGGGGGTACATTGTAACAAAAATACATTCTCAGTTTTGTAGACAAAACGAGTTGTGTGACATGTCGTGTCAGTTGGAACACAGCCTTAGTATTTTAATTTTAATGAACCTAACTGCATTTTTACCCTGATAGCATGTTCTGTTCATCCTCCTTAGAATAGGCAGTTTTATTCACCATCCACAAGTCTGTCTTCTCAATGTAAGAATATTACTAGTCTGTAATGTTTATTTATTGTTTGCACTACATTTTACAAGTTAACATTGCAGATAAACTTACTCACTCTAGAAAGCAATGTCTGCAAGTAAAGCATTGTGTGGAACTCTTACCTTTGACTGCCAATACAGGGAGAGAAGATGGAAGATATTAGCTTAAAGAAAATTCTAGGGGTAATGGCCTACAAAGAAATCATTACAGTACATATTGAAACCATGGTTAAGAAGATTTGGTTAAATTGGGATTAGTGTATCAACTTCAGCCAAGTTTGTAAAAAGTTACAAATTAAAATTAAATACATGTTCAAATCCTGTGTTATTGTCACATGTTTGTACTGGTGTTATGTTAATTGTGCTGAAAATTACGAGGTATTGGGCACAGTTCCTCAGTTTTTATTATAAAGTTTCACTGTTTTATTGGCTGTTGTAAGGCTGCTTACGTGGTTTCTGTTTATTTTTAATTCATAGTGATAAAATTTCCCTTACAAAATGCAGGATTTCTGGGCCCCTATGCAAGTAAGTCAATCTTCTGGGCCCCTGCTCTTACCATACCAAATCAATTACAGTAAAACCTTGTTTTACCGGACTAATTGGGGGGGGGGGGGAAGTGTGGTCCGGTAAATCATAATACTGGTAAATGATTAAGTAAGTACTAAAATCTGCACGAAACAGACAACAAGCCGGCCAATAGATATATAGCAGTGTGATACGCGTGGCAACACAGTGTGTGTGTTGTTGAAAGTGGGCAAGGGGGAAGGTTTGTGATGACTGGCGGGAGTTGAAAGATAAGCATGCGCCTTTGTCCACTCATTGAGATAATCAAGGGTGGAGGGCGAGGGAAGAGTAGGAGAGGGATAGGAGAAATATGTTTGTTATTAGCTTTGTGTCATGTTACGTTGTGTGGTAACATGTGACAAGTGAACTTGAGCTACTGTTTTGTGTTTCACAATAAAGTGTTTTTTTACTAAATATATATCACAAAGAAAAAATTTCCAACTAAACTATCGCTGTTTGCATCCCGACACATTATAGTATACCATGTCTGCGAGATAATAATCTAGCTGCCGTCCTTGACTCTTTCTGAAGGGGATGGGACGGAAATTCTGAGCGTAAGAAAGGCGTGTGTTGCACTAGTTTGTCTGCAGCAGATTTTATCTGTATACCTTGCACGAGCGTTGTTGAACGTACACATGCGAAGATGCAGTAGCAAGTTTCATGTGTTTCTTGGGCCCAACAGTGCTTTTTTTTTATCCAACAACTTAACTCTTCAACTTATCTTTTGCTTTACGAATGTCCAACACAGTTTGTTTCTTGACACCATAATTAGCACACAACTTTGCTACCGAAACACCGGCCTCTTTAACTTTTTTATTAGTTCAGTTTTTTTTGCTTAATGTCGAAGTTACTCTCTTTCTTTTCTGTCCTGTTGCAGATGCCATTTCATAAAAAGAAGCACAATCTTGAACGCGCACGTACATCAATTGCGTAAAAAATTAAAGTAGACAGACACGACAGTGTTCTTGTCCGGCCGCGTCAAAACACAGAGAGCGACTAGCTCTGCTTACAGTCTTACATGGCTATCTGTGCGTGCATGTCACTCACTAAAGCACAATAACCAGGTTGATATTGTGCTGCTGGTTTTACATTTCCATAACAAATTCAGGTGGCTATCATTTTTGCCCGGACACTGCACATACGCCGATGCACAATTAAGAATAGCTCTGCCTACCGTCTTACGCGGCCCGTGCATGTGCCTGGTGTCACTCACCAAAGCACAATAACCAGGTAGGTCTTGTGCTGCATGTGACAAGTAGACCTAACAGTGAAATAATTTTGTATCGCCAGATTTTGTCCATTAAATACGAAGTCCGCTGAATGGAGGTCCGATAAAACGAGGGTTTACAGTATTTTATTTATATGCTCGAGTTTTTGTTTTCCATGTTGCAAATCAAATGATAAATTTCCAAATCAACCGCCTGAATGCAAGATCAATGGGATAAATACTGTTATTAATGGGTTAAAATTTTCTAATACATAATATACCTATTCAAAAGCGCTGGGCCCCTACATTTACCACCTCTGCCACCCCTCCTCGACAGCCCAGCAAACAGGCATGTTACTCACAGATGAGTAATAACTTAGAAATTTACTAATACCGTACTGTATACTGCAGCCCTGCTTCGAAGCCTAGACTTTGAAAGTTCAAAGAAAGTGCGTAATGCCAGTGTTGTATTACTGTTGTTGCTAAAGGTCCTTGAACATATCAAAGTTCAGTCTGGGATGGAAAACTAATGTATTAGTTACTGTACTTGAATTGTCAAATTAAATTTATTTATTTACTGAACTACATAAAACTGTGTACAACTGACACACAAAGGTGATACATCTTTCTTTATTTAGCCTTATTTCATTTAATATTCCACCTGAATGTGTAAACTAAATTGTTTCATTAATATTGTATTTGTAACAAAGCTCACTTTTAAACCAGATCCACTGTTAAATGTCACTCTTAAATATAATTATGGTATGTAATACTATGTAGAGACAGGAAAAATTTGCGGGTTCACTGACTTCTAGGCTAGCCTCCAAGAATATCTGTTGTGCTCAAGAAGACAGCAGATGTTCATTGGCTGTTCCCGGACACAGTGATATCGGTCTTCATTTAGTTAAGTTACTGTTATTGGCTCAGCGACTTCCAAGAACTGTCATAAGAGTCGATGGCCAATTGCAAAAGTAGCACTAACTTATAGTATTTGCAATAATAGCTTGTTCCTAAAAGAAAACTCAAATTTTTCAGATCCCTAGAAATATGAAATTTATGTTATAAAAATATTTACATTTTCTCATTACTGTTGTAACTTCTACATCAGTATCACAGACATCTTATGGCCTGCTTTACTTTTGTAGTCGCACTTCTGTAACTAAACATTGTTACCATGTCTTGATACTCTCCTATCCTTTAATTGCCAGTGTGTAATCATGCTCTGATCCTTTTTCACATGGTAACGTTTTCACCCATACAATAACTGCCAATTAGGTTTAAAGCTCCAAATAATGGAACGGTTGGACAAATTTGTCAGCAGAGCAATGTCAAAATACGGAAGAGTTATATTAGACAGTTTATGCAAGCACTCGTATGGAATGATTTTAGGAAAACCATAGTAAACTGAAGCAATGATGACTGGATTGGGAGAGAGTAATCACTGTGCCATCTCACTTGTACTGTAGTACTGTGCGATAGTTGACATGTTCATCTATCTCAAACACTTTATATAAATGTAAAAAACGCACACACTGTGATTTCCTTTATAAAACTGTTACACAAAGAAATAAGTAACCAGTCTAGAGAAACTAGACAGCCCCTTTATTGTGCATACAGTTCATAGGAGTGGACGGCTGTTAGGTGATTCTCTTGTTTATGTGTATGTATTTGGAAAATATTATGCAATTTTTTAAGGGACTGCTACAGGGCCAGTTTTCAGCTTAGGGCAGGTGGTATGTTTTGTTTTTCCGTGTACTTTGTAAATTTTGAGTGAAGCTGTATTAATAATATAAATTTTACAGTGTTATTGGAAATTTTTTTATTGTGAAGCAACTCGTGCCTTGAAAGGGAAAGCGGGAAAAACAAGCTCATGGATTTCAAGTAATTTGTAAACAAACTATTTGGTTGAATTTGAAGTTTATTAAGGTTAATAATTTTGACATATTAAAATTTTGTAGTTTGTAACAGCACAAACCACTCGGTTTTCTGTCAGAATTAAATGCACGTAATGTTGTTAGGCTTATTACAGAACAAGCAAAATGTGTTCTTATTAATATTAAAATATATTTGTATTATACAAATGTCTTCCCATTGTTCTGTAGAAAAATTTGAAATTTATGTCTATAGATCTGCAGAGTCCTTTGTTTTGCATAAGGTAATGGCAGTATAATTTGTGTGCCACAGTTTCATTTGCAAAATTCACTTCATCTTGCAGTTTTTTTGTGTTGACACATGTGCGTGCATGGGGGCTGCACAAGTTGTAGCCTGCTGGTGCTTATGCATAAATTGTTACATGCAGCAGGTTAGAAGCATTTTTTGATGTTTTCAATTTTCTGGTTATTGTGAAGCCTTGTTATACCTTTTAACTTCCAGTTTAAACATGAATTATTCTTTGTATGGAGTAGTTGGTTTTCTTTTTTAATGAGAAAACTAAAGCTGTGATTTGGATTGCATTGCTATATGGTTAGCAATCTACCATGAGCAAGACTAACTGTAAGATACTGTGTGTTCCATTAGCAAAACTGATCATGCAGTAATAGTACATTTTGTTGCTGTTATCTTTTGGTACCTGGATATTCTCATTGTCATTAAAGTCTGTTGGTTGTATGTGATGGTTGAATACTTTTAAGTGTTAAGTGCAATATTGTAACATAAAACTTCTCTATATAAGGCTCTTTTAAGGATCTGTGTTGTCATTGTTGCAGTGTTTTTGTATAAGCATGTACTATGAAGTTTGTGTGTATCTCTCTCTGCATTACTTGTTAATGTAGATGAACTTATCAGGCATCACAATTTTTTTTTTTATTCCTACACTCCCATAGTGTATAATATTGTAAGTGCATTAAATTTATTTTTAAAGATTGACTACATTAATAAGTATTAAAATTTTTGAAATGCCTGTTGGTTTCAAATGTGTTTCCTGTTGATCACTAGACATTGTGTATATCATGTTCCATATTTCATGTTGTACCTTGTTTCTTCACAGAATTGTTTATATTTCACGTTTTAATAAAAGTAACTTTTGTATTTTCTTTGACTTGAGTTTTCATGATTATTACATCCAATTTTCCTCTGTTCGGAATGATCATCAAGTGAAAAGAAACCGGCCGTGAGTAGAACGACGTGAAATGGCCAGAAGCCTTTTTACTTTCTCAATGTGAAAGTCCCTGTTGCCTATATATGCCCGAGTTCAAACGTAGCTGCGCACAAACTGGGTGAGCACTTATGCTCACTGCAACTAATCTGAAGATGAGAGAGAGAGAGAGAGCGAGAGAGAATGACATACACGTTGGTTGTTGTTGACAGCCAACGGCTGCACCCACGTCGCCACTCAATTTCCGCATACGATAACGACTATGGTTACATGAAGCAGTTACATTGAAAGTAATGGTGCCTAGGCCTCTACAAATGCATAAACAAACTCTGTTAATAAAGCTATTATCTCTATGTATAAAAGAGCTCATTAGTTGACATAAATCAAGCCACGGCCCAAACCGCTTTACATAGAAACATGAAACTTGCAGGGTGGGTTCCCTTTGCAATAGCGAGCACTAAAGAGATTTTTTGAAATTCGACCCCTAACAGGGTGGAGCATGAATACCCAAGAATTAATTTGACTCATAAGAGTGAAAAAAAGGGGGGTGGGAGAAGGAATGTGTTTTCAAAGAACATATACAGATGGAATCCTACGGGCTAGCATATTTAAAACAAATGACTATGACAGGATTTAAAAGTATTTTAGAAATTAGATATTTTATGGCTTGAAAAGGAGTTCCGAAAAATCTCTTTGTGTCAGGACAATGATTTACATAAATACCCAAAAATACTTTTCAGGACTCTTTTTCCAAATTCAACCCTAAAGATTAAAAGCCAAGATTATCATACAGACAACGGCACAATTGTTCTAGACGTTTGACAACCAACATTTAATGTGAATTATTCAAGATGCCTACTTAAATTAGGAAATTCTCCAAGGGCATTTTGATTTATTTGTGTGATTTTAATTGGTCAGTAATATTTATTAGTTGTATACATTAACTGAGTAAGGTTTAGACTTAGTTAAATTGCTTATTTTTTCTTAGAGCTTAAGTTTTATTAATGTATTTTAGTTTTGTAATAAGTATATACTCGTGAAAAAGAGATCATTGTGGTCACCCCTTTGTATGGAACAGCACCCAAGTCACATGAGATTGGAATGTTATAAAGACCTTCAGCACAGTATGGACAACAATGGGGATGAAAAAAGCTTATTTAAGGACTGAAGTGCTCTATTGCCAGACACATGCAGGCATCAAAATTTCGCAAACCACAGTGTCAAGAGTGTTCAGGGAGTTTACAGATTCACATTAAATCACTAGATTATGCGCCACTTGAGAAAATAATATGCAGATGACCGAAATGCATTGAAAAAGACAGAAGCGTTCAATACAACATTGGAAGCGGTTGAGAATGGATGAGTATGGACGCATGCCCTTGGGCAATGGTAAAGCATGGATACACGTACAGCCAGATACATGGTGGTCTGCTGAAGTCTGACTGTGGTGTGGCCCTGGAATTCCTGTTCGAGGGGATGGAACGCAGTTAGGGGGAATAGTGGCGGTAAACTTCCCTGGTGCAGGGAGGACCAGTCGAACACTATTGTGCTACGGTTAGTGCGGAACCATGTCTCAGTCGGGTGCACAGTGGTTGACCTACGTTCTGCCTTGAGTGGTGTGGGCCCCGAAAGTAAAATATCACCCCCTTTCCTAAGTGTGGGATTAAGTCTTGTGAAATCAGTCATCTTCATTTGCATCCTAACAGTCTATCATAATGCCCCCATCATCATTCCAGGAGTAGGCACCAGTGTAGGTTACCTAGGGTGGTCCGGTGGGCAAGCCGCTCTATTCCTATGAGACACCTGTACCCACAGAATCTACGTCAGTGGCTAGACACAGAAAACCTACTGCAGCAATGTAAATCCCAATCCTTGCAAACATGCCACAGCTTATAGTTAGGCAATGTCCTCAAGTGTTTTCAATAATTTTGAAATTTTCATTCATGCTGCAGAATTGTTCCACGAAAGAAAACCACTTTCTAGAACAGGGATTATTTATAATAGGGAATCAGCCAGTAATAATGATAATTTAATTATGTATAGCAATTCTGATAACATTGTCATTTTGACTCTTTAGATGGTATGGAACAGGCAACATTGACAATTTTCAAAATAATTTCCTTCTGGAAAATAATGAAAACTCCTTGCTACAATGGGAGACATGCACAATTTTTAAAAATGTTATAGTTCAATTCTGCAGGCATTTTTAGCAATAATCACATTTTACTTTTAATTTCTGTGCAGTGATTGAAGTGCAATCGGCGAAGAAGG
The DNA here is from genome assembly GCA_003012365.1 of Medauroidea extradentata. Classification (NCBI taxonomy): domain Eukaryota; kingdom Metazoa; phylum Arthropoda; class Insecta; order Phasmatodea; family Phasmatidae; genus Medauroidea; species Medauroidea extradentata. Next base: position 26,695 of record PNEQ01004508.1, on the reverse strand, counting down.
TAACATAATATAAAAAGCCCGCCGAAGCGTTCAACTTCAGCAAAGCCTGCCGAAACGCTCAACTTCAGCAAAGCCCGCCGAAGCGCTCAACTTCAGCATGGTGCCCGCTGTGACGTCATCCGGCGATACCCCAGCCTGCTTGCTGCCTACCGCCCATAGCATTTGTGCGCACATCGCAAGAAGTACGACAGAAAGTTAAAGTAATCTCGACTTGGCGCAAAACGAAAGCTGTTCACATCTTATATAGTGCATAAGTGCTATAATGTGTACTTAAAAATAATGGGGAAGTTATTTGTTCCTGAACGAAAACGTGAAAAATTTCACAAACCAGTGGATATACTAAATTATTCTGCAAAACTGTGAATCATCACTACAATCATTAATGTTTTTGTCTTCAATACTTGCACGTAATTTATTTGGAACTAGGCTCTAAACATGATATTTCGACAAAATTTATTATTGTGAGTTAAATGTAATCTGAGTGACCTAAACGCACACTAAGCACTATTTAAACTCTAGGCATTTACGAGATACAAGTAAAACCAAGTAGAAAAATTTCAACTCTTATTTAGTCGTTAGCAAAATGTCCTATGTGAACTGTGTTTGAAACCAGAAAGTGAACAAAATTAATAGCAAACCCAAGATTGACTGCAACCTGACTAACCTCTGGTGATTGAGCATTCTATACAACTCAACCATGTTGCTTTTTATAAACGCCGTTAGTTTCTCATAAGAAAGAATAATATCTGTATACAAATATTATATTAAGGGCAATCACTGAAATATTGGTCAGAGTAAATAACTTGCACGCAGCATTTTAGAAAATAATAAAAAAAAATACTGCATTTCATGCATTACACGAAGCCTTACATAATTCGAGGTCCACCGTTAGATAGCAGCAGCATGGAAGAACACAAGTAGTTCCAGAAGTCACAGTAGGTAGCAGAACACAATATAATGTATTAAATTAGTATCTAAGTATTGCAAAGCCTAGCAGGTATTACTTGAAATTCAGTTTCCATCAATATATATTACAAATGCATACAATTAGTAGATATTCGAAGATTACATTAACGTTTGTAGTTGGTAAAAAAATAAATTTTAATGTAAACGTTAGGCATTACGATTAATCACATAGCAATGAACCATTGCACTACGACCCAGACTTTTTTTACGTTAGTTATTTTATATATCCTATATTCAGGTAAGGAAGAAAAGAGTAAGTCAGAAATTTTATCAAAATAAGAATTATTTACTACGCGAGAGGCAAACAATCGAGCAGTGTTAGGCTTTTGGAAGCGTCGTGTAATAGGCTACACGAAAATGGCTTTTAAAGTAAAAATTTTATGTGAATAGGCTAGTGATTCGTTAAACTATTATTAACATGATAAGTACTGTATCGAAAATGACTAATATTTTAGTGTGAATCTCACGACATAATCACATTTCACTTGATATTCTTTCAGGTGAGATCTGAGAACAAAAAGGCTATAAATACGACCCTGAAATGGTGCAAACCATTAGCTACACGTATTTGTTTGTATTAAACGCATATTCTGTAACACAATTCACCATCCATGATAAATATCCACCTTACTACATGCTTAAAGGCTTCAACACGAACGTGTTGTGGCTGCAAGTGGTTTTGTAACTCTTAAAGTAATATACAGACACCATAAACAATGTAACTGGCCTTGCCTCGACTAGGAAAACATGACTTCCCGCCAACCGATTTTCGCCAGGTGACATTAAGCCAATCACAGAACATTTTCATCCCCTTTGAATATTTCTGAATTTCTTACATTTACGGCGAATTTTTTTTTACATATTACATGTTTTTTTGAGTCTTGGCATTAAGTACACATGTTACTTAGCAAAGTGTTGGTAATGTTTTTAATTAAATACCAGACACATGCATGTTCCCCATTATACACTTTGATATCTTAATTAAGGTTGCCACATTGGCATAACCCAAAGAGTGGTCACATACTTGTTCAAAGCATTAAAACAGGGAACACTTAATAAAAACTGAAAGTACAACATAACAGTTTTTTAATGTAAAATGTATAAATTAGTTAGGTACTTACTACATTATCTCGTAGATTAGTAGAGTGAATTTCAAAACAAGCAAACGTAATTTCTAAAAATAAACTTCAAATATGTTAGCACTAAAAAATAAAACACAGAATGAAATACATTTAAAAGTATTCAACCTGGGCTGACAATCGCACTTTCACGTGCACTTTCAGTAAACATGTGTAAAACAAACTAAGTAACAATTTCCAAAGCAAAGAGGTTGCACATAAGCGCGAGGCTTGTTGGCACCGTTCCTAAACATTTTGTGACACAAAGACCATATAAAAAAAATACATATTAGCTGTCTGTTCTTGAAAAAGAGGATATTTGGTCCATTTTTATGCAACCCAGCCGGACAGTTTGTGAGGTGTTAAAAAGAAGACGTCTGGTAACTCTAATCTTAATTTGAGGACTCACAACTGATTTTGATTTACAAGAAAATTCCTCTTAATTAGATGTAATCGAAACACTGTTTCATATGGATTTGATTTAGCACATAGTAAACAATTTAAACACCATTAGAGTGGTGCTAAAAGAATATGTGTGGGTAATGTTTAGAAGTTATTACTATAATACATAATAATAGCAACATCAAAAAAGGTACAACAAATTGCTGTTGACCTTCAATTCATCACAGAATAAAGAGCTCCGACTATTATATTCATCACATTTATGGAAAAATTCAAACACGTGCATTTTTTTTTTTTTTTTTCGCTTTGTCCTACATATTACAGATAAATTGCCAAAGCTAAATCCAAACTAAAGGAACAGGTAAAATCAAACAGCAAGTTTGCAAATTATTTGGTTTTAATTATTCTCATTCCCTGCACAAGAAAACTATGTAGAAGAGCAGGAGACACCTGATCAGCTTTACTTTAGTTAGAATTAATAGATAAACATTCATTTATCAAACAAATTTTTGACCCTATTGCTCAGGGAATGTCTGTGTACATACATTTAAGTCTATAAGTGGAGGAATTTGACATTAGCTGTTAATAGTGCTAAAACTATAAAAAATAAAAAAAAAAGTTAAAAACTGTAAAAAAACAGTTTTCATTTTAATTGGTAAAACAAATGACATACATATACTTCAGAATGACACTGATACATAATTTTGTAGCATTTACCAATATTTTACACATTAAATATTAACACTGCTATGCAGACCCTTCTAGTTAACCCTTACTTCAGAAATGAATTTGCTGAAAATTAACATTTTTTTATGTAAGTTTATACTTTATACAAAATGGTTTTGTTAAATTTTAAAATGAACATATTTAGAAAGAGTTAATGCTGCATTATCTACAGTCCTCTGTATTGTAGTTTACATTTCACAAAGTTCACCTTTACAACGAAGTCAAACATCAAACAGTCCATAAGTTATTCAGTACTGAATTTCTATAACTTAACATTAAGACACAACCAATAAAAGAGTATCTAGAACTCATTCTAGATCTGATAACTTAAATTCTTCTATGATATCATCAGCAAGTTCATCCGATTTGTCTTTAACATCTAATGTCTCAAGTTGCACCTCATTTTGCTGCTGTTCTTTATTCTTAGCTTTCTTGCGCTTCTGAACACTCAATGCTGGTGCAGTAAGAACATTATCATCTTCAGAATCATCTGAAGGAAAGAGTTCCACCGGCCCCTCTCTTTCTTGGTCTGTGTTCCGCTTCTTCTGAAACTTCTTCAGCACTGGAATGTTAAAATCACCCAGCTTGTCATTTTCAGTAGCTCTCTTTGCTACCTGCTGCAAGTGTAATTTGTGCCATGAATTATAATATGTAAGCAATGGTACACCATTCTCTCGCAATGTTGATTCCCAAGCATCAATTGCTTTCCTTTCAGTTAAAGAAAATGAAATTTTGCGCCTCTCGTTTTCAACAAAACGTGAGTTTTCCTCTATCTTATCAAGCAACTGCTTAAACTTCTTTGTATAGTTGGTTACTTTGCATGTTTTGATAAATTTTTTTATCTGAATCACAGCTGGTATAACTAAGTCTGGGAAACTAATGTGGTGAGCTTCACCTGCCAAATATTCTAGCACCTGCTGATAAATTTTTTCAATAACAGCATCTTTGAAGCCATTTTCTTGAATCTGAGACTTGGACACACGAAGCAAACATGTGAAGTCTTGAGGCTTCATTGATACCTTCTTGTGATGTTTGTTGAAGTCATACGAGTTCAACACTTCAAGTAAGAATGGGAGGACGGGTACAAACACACCAATCTTGTTCAGCTGAATAAGCATTTGCACACAGTGGAACCTCAAAGGGTAATAGTAAGCTGTCTGAATAAGTTTAAGAGTGCCGACGATGATCTGTACCAATGGATAGATAAGTGGCTGAAGTTGAGGTTTGTTGGATGTTACACCAAGCAGCTCAACCCAGATGTTGAGGGAATGGATAAACTGCCAGTTGTAAACTGCTTGATGATGTTCTTTCTTCTGAACGGTGATGGCATTTCTCAGGTGAATGGCCAATTGGCGAACGTACAGGAAGACATGCTGATAAGATGCTGATTCATCAAGCGAATAGATCTCCACGAGAGACCGACGCATAAAATTTATACCGGGAAGTGTGTTGGGAGACACAAACTTGCAGTTGTTTACGTATGCTATGTACATATTCTTCAACACCTGCTGCAGCAGATCCGCATGACGACTTGTTGAAAGCCGCAAGATGCATAGGAAAGCAACAACACGTACAGTTTCTTCACCTGATGACCAAAACTGTATCAATTTCTTTAAGTATGGTTTTGACAAGTTTGAACACAACAAAAATGGTATCATCTGATGTAAGTGCTTTAGAAGAACAGCCAAAATATGAGATGATGTAACATTACCAAGTAGCTGTAACAAATCACTTAAATACATCCTCAATAATATCTTGATTTTCACCCATCTTTTACATTTACTTGGTTGTACATGACCTACAGCCCCTGTGATTCTCAGAAATCTCTTCAAAGCTGGTTGTAAATCCAAGACACACAACTGAATCACTGCATTGAACACTGAAGAGTCATCTACTTTAAATTCAGCTGATTCTTCATCCTTTTCTGCAGATACTCTTTGCAGCGCTGCATGAAAGGCTTTGACCACAATTCTAATAGTTCCTGCAGTCTTGTCTGTTTGAAGGTTCTCCTGCCACGATTTAACCAATTTAAGTGTAACATTACGTTCAGAGCTACCATTATCTGCTGCTTCGTTCTCGCTGTCATCACTAGCCACTTCAAGTTTGTCAGGTGGCTGATGAACATTCTCGTCATCTTCACCATCTGATTCATGTACATCAGACTCACTGTCTGTGGAGTCAAACTCTAAAAGCTTTTTATCGTTAGCCTGTAGGAAACTATACAATTCAGGATCAGTATTCTGAAGCTTAGAAAGAGATTTCTTATGTGATTTACTTTCAGTAAAACCAGACCCTCCACTATCACTCATCAGTCTATGCACAGTGTCTCCATCAATACTGCTATTATCTTCATTTTCCATTTCTGTGGTATCTGTGTTTGCAACAGCTTTACTGTCATCACTGTCATCAGATTCTACGATACCTTTACCAAAAAATTCGTCCACATTCATCGATTCCAAATGTCTGTCACTAACTAGTTCACATTTTTTACCTTTTAACTTTCCACTTTTCTTCTTTAATTTTGGATTTTTCCCACTTATTTTAGCTAACCTTTGCTTCTTTGTTGCTGCCACAACCTGTAAAACAATAAAACATTTTTTTTTATGAACTTTTCATATTTCTGAACATACTTTACCACAAAATTTCAATCTTCAGATGCATTACACTAGAAAACACAACATAGCATTTGTATAACATTTAAATAAAAAAATTGGGTTTACGAGCATAACAGGTTCTGTAGTAACACTGGATTACATTTGTCTATTAAGAGTAACGTAAAATTATAGAAAGAAAAAAAAATTAAACAGGTTACATTTTCTCCTAAGAATGTCAAATTTAGGTGATCTCTGATACCTCATAAAAATTTACTTAGTACATATATCATGAACTGTCCATTTTGTGGTACAATATTTATGGCTGAAAGTAGTTCTGAATGGAAATATAAGTTTTCTATTATAATTTATTGGTTTGGGAACATACACCATTGTTCATGTGTTGCTGCTCAAACTTGTCTTGAATGACAAAGTACAAAAAAGGACAAAAAAACCGGACAAAACCTAGTAAAAAAAAGGCAATCCCAGACTACTTCTGTCAATTTTTTTTTTATTAGACAACAATGAATTCTAAAGGTAGAATTTTCTTGAATATTGACACAACACTTAGTCACAAAAGACAGACATAAATAGAACCAGATTCCCAAAATGAAAAAAGATGGAAGTAGACAAAAAAACGGTGAACATTGGACGACAAACAAAAGACAAGAGACAAAGAACATGTTAAAAAACAACTAAGAAATACAACGTTTCGGGAACTATGCTCTGTTTCCATCTTCAGGCTGAGACAGATCTATTCCCGTCTTCAGGCTGAGACACTGAGTGATTACCCTAAATTATGGGGTTGTCCTGAAGGAGATGGAAGTTCTTAAGGGCCTTCCTATTAGGAGTGATTAGTGAGAGTCCTGAGTACAGGTGGTGTTTTGGGTATTCAGAGGGTTTCTCCTTGGTTTTCCCGAGGTCTTGAGGATCTCGGCTTGGGTAAATAATAGTGGAGGCCCCAGTCTACGGTGCCGGCACATTCCCTTTCCTCTTCGGACCTCCCACTCCACTGACCATGGAGGGGTAGGCCCGGGAGAGGAGGGGGCTGGTCTAGTTCCGTCAACTGGCGGTGGGGGCGTGCGTGTCGGTGAGGTGAGCTGGCGACCGCTCGATCAAGAGAGCTCACTCTTGTGTTGGGCGTGGACTAGGGGTGTTTTGGCTGGGAAGCCCTCCTCACTGTGTGAAATAGCGGATTAACGAGTGCCGCCGGATGATACCCGAGTCTTCACGTGTGTTCTCTGTGCCCCGTGGTCAACGGGCATGAGTATTGGCAATGGATATTGCCGCCGATGTGGTGAGTCCACCTAAGAAGACAGTGGAACATCAAGGTATGAGTGAGTCTTCCCCGACTGATTTCGTGCTGTCACATTTATCGCCGATGGGGTCCATGGAATTTGGGCAGGTAGAGAACATCTAGCTTCCGTTAATCTCAAGCGGGGCCTTAAGCGAGACCGGGAGCGCCGAGTGACGGTAAATAAGCTTGTGCCTGGATGTGTACAGCTGACGAGTTTGTGGAAATTTAATGTCACCATCGGGTAAAGGGGATTGTCTTTTAACCTGTAGGTTTCCCTGAAATTGCTGGAGACTGTATGTGGATGAATGTTACGAGAGGCGTTAAGGGCACGATCTACCGCAATTTTCATCATCATTATTTTATTTGTTATTAGTACCAGACATTTTTTTTCTTATTTTAGACACAAAATGTGACTAAATTTGGTTCTTATGAAATTTTTTTGTCTCTCATAGATTTTGCGTAATGGCTTGTTAAAGTCATATTTTGCACGTTTCCATTTTAACGACCACACTAAAACCAACTGATATACCAAACTCAAAAAAATCACAGTGGATAAAGACATTGCAGGCTACAATGACATGCTCATAAAATTAAAGAAAACAAATATTTGTATTTTTAAAAAAGAAAATATTGAATTTTTAAAATGTTTATTTTGAGTTTCAGCCTTTTTTAAAAATTCAAATAATTTTTATTATTTATTTTTATGAGCATGTCATTGTAGGCTGCAATGTCTTTATCCACTGTGATTTTTTTGAGTTTGGTATATCAGTTGGTTTTAGTGTGGTCTTTAAAACGGAAACATGCAAAATATGACTTTAACAAGCCATTACGCGAAAACTATGAGAGATAAAAAAATTTCATAAGAGCCAAATTTAGTCACATTTTGTGTCTAAAATAAGAAAAAAATATCTGGTTCAAATAAAAAATATAACAATTGGTGATGAAAATTGCGGTAGACCACGCCCTTAATGTGTTGTGGCGGAGAAATCCATGAGTAAAATTGTACTAATAATAAGCATCGGGCCCTTTATTGTTCTTTGTGGTGGGCGATCGACGATTGGAGTGTATGTAAATTAAGTGTATGTAAATTAGAACAGTGCACACGACGCACGAGGCCCTATTGGATGTTTGTATTACATTGTAAAGGCTTGTAATCTGAAAGTACCTGAATATATTTATGATAAGTGAATTCACACGAGTTTCTTTGTTTAAGAATGTAGTTGATCAACCTTGCAGCCCACATCTTTAAGAATAGGTAGGAGCTTTGCTTGAGTCTTGCCCGTTTGTGTGGGCTTAGCCATGGGGCTAAGTATTCAGGAAGTTTATTTGTTAAGGCCTTCGGCCAGAGACAGTAATTGGGCCAGTGTTAGGCTCAACACAACTAGTCGGGACACCATCATGCGAATGAAGTTCGATAAAAAGGGGAGGGGGGGAAGGAGGACATAATTCCTCTGGAATTGCTTTTCTTCTGTTTTTCTTGTGATTTTTATGTCAGTTTTTTTGTTCTTTTTTTGTACTTTGTCATTCAAAACAAGTTCGATCAGCAAGACATGAGCAATGGCGTATGTCCACAAACCAATAAATTTTAATTGTTAACTCCCATTGCAACAAACATTTTAAAATCTGGGTAGTTTTCTATTTATCATTTAAGGTTTTCAGTTCTTGGCTCGGCATCAGTCACATTATTCTACTGTTATATTTTTCACATTCATGAAAAGTTGAGGAAAGAATTTAGAAATTTGCTATCACAATACGAATTATATTTACTTTGTGCTACAGTACAAGTATTGCAGTTGAACTTTTAATGTATACTTGGCTACAATTAGTAAAACAAATAAGAATAAAAAATATTCCAGTACTGACTGTGGCCTTAACAAACGTTAAAAAGTTAAGCTGTGATTCTTGTACATACCGTAGTGCAAGATAAATATAATTCACGTTATAATAGCAAATGTCATACTTTTCGTCTCAGAGTTTAAAAAAAAAGTTTAAAAAAAATCCAACAGTACAACCAATGCTGAGCCTTAAATGAAAAACCTGCTGCAGAAACATGAGCATGATTCTACCATGTGGTAGGTAGCGAGTCAAGGGCTAACCCTGCTTTATTCTCATGTGGGCTGTTTGATGTGTCACTTGACTCTCTTTATGCAAGTTCAACTAACCATAAAAAAGTGAGAAATTATGGATCAATTCATTGACTTATCTCTGGTCTTGGCCTTCATGTCCAACCACATAAGTGTACATTACAATGCCAAGATGCGCATTTGTCCCAGCTTAAGTCTGTCACTGTGTCTGTCTTATTAAAGTTATGAATAACTATCTTTAAAATTAGAACACTCATTTTAGTTATATGTTTGTGTAAATAAATTAGAGTTAAACCTGCTCAAAATGCACCAGTCTATAAAATGGAAACAAGTACTACAAACAGATAACATTTATGGTCACGTTAAGTTTACTGTTTATAACATCGTACATAAAACAGACACCTTCATAATGTGGAACGGAAAATTGTGAAGTGGAAAGAAAACTTTTTAATAAAAGAATCCGGTTTGCTCATTATCATTTGTGAACTGTGTACACATTTATTTAAGCCCTCATTGTCAAAGATATGGAGCCATTTACACAAGAATACTTTATTTTTGCATGTGCTGATTGTTCACAGCTCATTTAAGGCTTACAGGGAAGGCTTGGCGACAATGTGTCTGAGGCGTCTTCAATACCAGGAACAGGAAACAAAAAACGTTAATATTGTTTTGCTTGAAATAAACATTTTTATCAAAAGTAACCTACTATAGCTAGCTAGGTTTTCCTAATCATGTCACCAGCGGCCTTAGTACGAACATAACACATCGCAAGTTTTGTTTCTTTTAGAAGCTATTTTCTATGTGTTCACCACATTTGGAAATGGGCTGACTATGAAAGCCTCGTATTTTGCTACTGCACTGCAATTTTTAGAGTTTGACAACGTTGCAGCTGTAGCGAACTCAAATATTAAGTACGTATACATGTCATACATGGTGGACACCACTACTACATCGCGGTATACTCCACACAGAAAATGGTCTGTATTACAAAATACGTTAGCAGTGAACAATAAAACAATATGATTTTATTTTCGTGGAATAGTTATGTCGTTTGAGTCTAGATAAGTACAAAATTATTGCTGAGAGCATAACTCCGTGCTTTTAGATAGTATCCCCAAGCATAAATCTGGGCGTTAAATTATCTGTTTGGGTTATGGAGGCTAGGAGGAATCAAAACCGAAGCATTCACGTATCGAATGGCACTAGTGGTCGACAGCCTAACTACGTAGTCTGGTGATGCTTTTGTAGCCAACAGATGGTGCAGGTGTGTACCTGATCAATATTTCAGACATTAAAATAAAAATATTATACTATTGTAATATGACACTAGGTATATTCATTTTACAAACATAACGATAATTGTAAAGCTATATTTCAATTCGTTTCTTGTAATTTGTAATGCCAGTATAGTTTACAGAACAGCCTTATATAAAATGATGAAACACACTAAAACCTTTTTTAAAGAAATTGTCAATATAAATGTAAAAAAAAATATGCATTTTACTAGCACGGAACTCTCTGAGTCAATAAATAGTAGCAAAGAGACAATAATAACTACAATGAGAAATCACATTTTCAACACTCATTAGCTAAATACTAGCACAAATACTGTGTATGTTAGCTTCCTTAAATATGTCATAGAGATTCGTTAACCCAGCGGCTCCAAAGAAACATAACAAAGCTCGCTCCGCAAAAGTCTTTGTACTCACTATTTGCGGTACGTCTTTCCTTAGCATTCTGTACATATTGCAACGTCCTGGATGAGTTCATTCTCACGGCACAGGATGCTCAATTACCAAGCGTTTCGTCAGATTGTAAGAGTATGTGTACTACCAATTAACTCAGGTTACTTTTGTAATGCAAGAAAAATTAAAAGTTAAAAATGTATTCTGCATGAACTAATAAGATGGCACTTCATAAACTCTTCACTATGATAGTAAAATCAAACAACGGGAATGTAATGAGTCAAATCAGTAGTAAATTTTGTAACACACATACACACATGCCGAAACATAAAAAAATGTTGGCCCCACCTCCCAGTAACAGTGTGGGTCATCTTAGGTACACTGTTAGAGCTTGTTTATTTTTAAAATACAGGAAGTATCTAAATTCCACAAACTTTCACATATGGAATGTTATGAAAAATGAAGTAGAAAACATTTAGAACACGTATCGCAAAAACAGAATACGAAGGGAGCAATAAGCAGTCGAAAACTGAAATTTGAAACAGTGTTTTCTGAAAAAATCTGAAACAATGCGAGATAAAAGGACAAAACTCAGAACACTGTTTTATGTTACCGGAATCTGTCATCCCACAGCAAACGCTTGTTCAAGCCTTCCGCTATTATGAAAATCACAGGGGTGGCCACCCTTGTATGCCGTAAAACTTGAGCGCTATTTGGATATGAAGGTATTTGAAAACAAATAATTGAAGAGCATGCCATGCTTTACAAAAAATGTCTTCATGTTGCAAGTATGTAGGACACACAGTTTCTGTTAAAAACATACATCAAGTACTTATGCTTAGGTGCGGCGGTACAGTGCCTTCTGCCATTGGTCTACCACTTTGATGTCTAAAAATTGACACAAAATAGACCACAATTTGGCAAACAATTAGGACAGCGTTTTAGATCATGTAGTTAGTGTTTGATCCAAATTTGCAGACACTTGTTATGCTGAGGTAGCACTTTCGTGATTTTATAAACACGAGGAAATGAGTCATGATTTTATTATTTTACAAACAATATACCTCGTATAAACATCAAAACCACCATAGTTTTTGAGTGTAGCTAAACAATAGTGAATTTCCAAAAGAATACTGTTGTGTGTTAAAAACCTGGCAGGTTGCCAACTCGTACAACTCCCAAGATCTGATGGCTGCAGATGTTAAAAAGACAAGGTTGCAGAGAGAGGTATGTATTAAACAATGCAGTTAAGAAATGCCAGTACTATGTATCTATTTGTCTGTGTAAAATTCCCATCGATAGACACACAATAGTGCAAAGATATATGTTTACACAGAATTGAAACATTGTGATAAATTTGTTAACAATAACACCATTGCAGTGGTTCTCCTGTATTTTATTTAAACTCTTTTATCAACAGGATGTCGGGATAAGTTAGTGCAGTATATGTACATGTTAACATAATGAACCCCAAAACTGTGGTATATTAAGTTTTTTACATGAGGTGCTCGAACTGTTGGTTTCCAACCTCGCTGCAGAGTGTACATAGACTATGCCACAATTGTCGAATATGGTCAAACATGCAGGCAAAGTTCTTATAACTTAGGCAGAATTATGTATTTTGGTGACGAGATCTTCCAGAGAAAATATTGGAGTCTCGTACACCAAGCTATTCATAGCCACCCATAAGTAAAAGTCAATTGGTGTAAGATCTGGGGACCTTGCGGTCCATGGTGTCGGCCCACCATCAGCTAATCTATTTATTTGGAAATGTGTTGTCAAGGTACTCTTGAACACGTGCATCATAGTGCAAGGGTGCACCGACATGCTGCTACCACATTTGCAGTTGAATCCCAACTAGAACATCGTGCAGCAACTCTGGCAAAACATGTTCAAAAAATACCAGGTAACTGTCAGCATTTAAATGAGTGGGCAATATGTATGGAGCGATTAAATGGTCACCCTACAATTCCATACATTAACACGAAATTGCTCCTGGTGATTGTACACCAAGGCCGCACGAGTGTTCTCTGCCCACCAAATGTGACAGTTACGAGACATCAACACAAAATCTCCTGTAAATTGCACCTCGTCGGTAAACAATGCAATGCATGTAAAAAAAATGGCTGTTCTGCACATCGTTGTAAACACCACTGCACGAACTGTAAACGTTATGGATAGTCTTCAACCTTCAAATGGTGCACTTTCTGTTGCCAATATCAGGGTGTCTACCAGATTGTGAAAGTAAAATTTAGTGACTTTTTAGTGACTTTTTCTTGAAAAAACTGTTTAAATAGAATTAATAAATGTTTTTTTTTAGCAAGTGCAACACGCCCGACAATTTTTATTATGTTTTCTCCAACTGCTGATAGCGCGAAGGGTATCCAATTTTAAAATGTGCAATTAATATATACCTTAATTTAAGTTGTTTTTATGAAGATGACTATGATAAATATACAAACAAATTATTTAGTTTACTTGCACAGTGAATGACAAATACTAGTAGTGTGAACATGCATGTTTGACAAATGATTCGACAAGAATCAAACACCCGAAAATTATTTTCGTGACTTTTACCAAAATATACTTCAAATTAGTGACTACTGTGGGACTTTCATGACCGTTTTCACAAATCGTGACTTTTTTGGGACTTTCGTGACTTTAGTGACCTAATAGACACCCTGCAATATGGATAGAGAAGCTGTTTATTTACAACTCTCCACACATTCATGTGTCCAATGCGGACTGCATGCGTCACTTGACGGGTGCTAGTAGATGGCGTCTCATGAAACTTCCACAGCACCTACTGCTCAAAGTTTGGTGTTCCTACCGGCCTAGGACGGATTGTGTTACGTCTGTACAACTGCAATTTGTACAGTATTGGTACAGTCATGTCCGAGTGTACAAAACTCGATGTGATGTAACGTAAACATAGTTCTGTGCAACTCGATTACTCACCTTAAATGTCCCCTCTTCGCAAAGCCTCCATCAATGGCTTTAAATGTTGAATGTCGAGGTACATATCTGTTCAGATACTTGTCTCTGTACATGCATACTGCAGCTTTACTGTTACACTGTGCAGCTCCATACACTAGGTGAATATCAGCCATCTCAGACCATGTAAAACGATTCATTTCGTTACACAACTTAGTATGCATTCTCACTCCGTTAGACACTACTACAATACTTTATGTTACACTGAATAAAATGACTGAACATAGATGGAACATTAGGACAAAGACCCTCCACCTTGACGGTGGTGTACGCTGTATGATGGCCTACATTGTAAGCTGCCTGTTCCGTCGTCCTTGTTGTTTCTTACCACAATTCACGCCACTGTGTTGTGATATTAGAGAAGTATGTGGACACCACATAACGAGGTTTTGAGAGATGTGTAAAGGTAACATGAGGTGAGAATGGAGCAGACCATGTACTGAATGCTGAGGAAAACGGATCATACCGTAAAAAATTCGCTGACCAGCTGCATTGTTCCAGCACAATTCCTACATGCATTAATCTACATGGAACACATTGCTAGGAGGCGAACACTTTAGCAGTTCAACAGCTGCGGCCCCTGTGTCTATTTGCGTATAACAAACTGTATTTACCTCACCTGCTTCATACAAAATGGCAATTATAGCAGTCATTCAACACAGTCTGTTTTCACTGTTCATCTCACCCATCCTCACAACACAAGTTTTAAACAAAAGGGAAATTAGTACACTTCATAAACCAGAATAATTGTGCACTTTTGAGTTTCTAGCAATGGGAATTGTACACAGACAGATATACAGTAATGCAAATTTACTGCAATGTAATTCTAATTTATGGCATTTCTCAACTGCATTGTTTTATATACCTCTCTCTGCAACCTTGTGTTTTTAACATCCGCAGCCGTCAACTCTTGGGAGTTGTCCAAGTTGGCAACCTGCCAGGTTTTTAACACACAACAGTATTCTTTGGAAATTCACAATTGTTTAACCACTCTCAAAAACTATGGTGGTCTTGATGTTTATATGCAGTTTTTTTTTGTAAAATAACAAATTCCTAACTCATTTCCTCGTGTTTATAAAATCATGAAAATGCTACCTCAGTATAACAAGTCTCTGCAAATTTGGATCAAACATGACATGATTCAAAACGCTGTCCTAACTGTTTGCCAAATTGTGGTTGATTTTGTGTCAATTTTCAGATGTCAAAGTGGTAGACCAATGCCAGAAGGCACTGTACCGCCGCACCTAGCATTAGTACTTGATGTACGTTTTTAACAGAAACTGTGTGTCCTACATACTTGCAGCATGAAGAAATTTTTTGTAAAGCATGGCATGCTCGTCGATTATTTGTTTGCAAACACCTTCATATCCAAATAGCATTTAAGTTTTACTGCATAATAGGGTGGCTACCCCTGTGATTTTCATAATGCCGGAAGGCTTGAACAAACGTTTGCTGTGGGGTGACAGATCCCGATAACATAAAACAACTTTCTGGGTTTTATCCTTTTATCTCACATGGTATCCTATTTTTTTAGAAACACTGTTTCGAATTTCAGTTTTCAAGGACTTATTGCTCCGTTCATATTCTGTTTTTGCGATACATGTTCTGCATGTTTTCTACTTCATATTTTACAATGTTTCATGTGCCAAACTTTGTCTGTATGATTTAGATACACCCTGTACATTTATACATGTCCCACTTTTATATATATATATATATATATATATATATATATATACACACACACATATATGTTTAAATGTTCTTGGAATGCTGCAGTTTAATGCTGCCAAGAGTAACTTTTGCCAAATTTTTTTTTATTAAGTATGTAGTATATTATGTCATTATAATTATGTAAAACACATAAAGTAAATGGATACAGAACACAACATTCATTAATTTAATCACTAAATTATTTTTCATCTCATTAAAAAATTTAGGTCACAAACATTAATGATGTGGTCTTGTTAATTTGTATTTGCACTTCTATATATTCAAAATACATGTAGTATGTACAAGGAATATTACATAAGGTATTGGTCATTAAGCGAGAAAAATTAGGTTTTCTGTAAATTAACTCATTCAAACCTGTAAAATACTATTTTGACTTAGGCCTATATGGAATCCAGCTCTTCAACAGTTTCTAAAACTCTCCTCTACAAAACATCATAAACCATTGTATAAATTGACGCCGGCCGCAGGGCCAGAATATGGGTTAAGCCCATAACGGCGCGAGTGTCCTTTTCCACCCACCCAAAAGTATTCTCAGACTCTCCCATAATCGGACCGCAACCCCCCAGTGTGTATGCATGCCAAATCATTCAGTGCGAAGTGTATTGTGTATCAAACAGCAGTGTACAGCGTGTGCCGAAGGCCATCAAGGGTTACAATGTTCGCTATGTTTACTTTCATGTTTTCAGCAGATATTTAGAAATGCATCATTCACTATCAGCAAAATATGAAACGTAATTTATTATGTAATTTAGTGTGTGCCATTTTCGTAAGGTATTAATATTTCACACGCACGAGATACCGGAAGTGTGTAAACCCCGTAGCGAGGCAAGGAGCCCCTAGCGGCTGCCTTCCTCGTGGCAGTTCGTCATCGTCTTCTGGAGAGGTAAGACGCCTGTCCGTGAGCTCATCATCTTTTGTTTCACTGATTGTTAGTTTTCCATAGTCTCGTTAGTATACCGGTTCACCTTTGCTTAGCACACGTTACCAGATATTCCCCATTGCATTGCGCATCCGCTTAACCCAATAATTGTGACCATTTTTGGTATTTATTTAACTTAAACACCGTGTCGGCATCACCACCACCACGTGGTTAGGGACTTCTGTATCGGGAGACATCGGCACTCATCCTTCACCATACGAGGTTCGTTTACGTATTGTTTTATTCAGCATAATTTTGCACATGCGTTGCTAGGGTTATTTTGTATTTGTGTAACATTTTAAGGGCGTGATTCATGTTTTTGTGACCAACCACGTACAGGTTAGTACACCGCCACTGTGTTCAGCATACACGTGAGCAGTACGTTGTACATTAATTTCATTATCACGCACTCACGCAATTCATCTCGTTGAGAGCATCACTCTGTGTACAGCGTGTTACGTGCCATTCACCCCACCACCAGCCTAGCATAGCTCGCCACAGTTTTCGCACTGAACCGCTAACATAACTTGTAGAGCCCTACCACACTACAACGTGCACGGGAACGGCTGCCTACTGACACGTTAGTTAGGTACGTGCTCACCGCAACTCAACTCTCTACGCCAGCTTCCAAGCGAACCTAACGGTCCATCATAGTGGCCGCCAGCCCCTCGCTGCTCAAGGAGGTGCACCTTCTGGTGTCGTAGACTCACTTCTTGTACACCAGCTCCACACTGATCACTCACCAACCATGTGCGATATACCAGCCGGTCGTAGTCACTACGCAAAGTTCACTATCACGTGCAGTATCGTGTGCTTTAGGGTTATTGTCACTGCAAGGGACGCATCACTACGTTTACCTCGCTGCGTGTGTAATTCAGACATTATTTTGGTACTGTGTACTATAAGCGTAATAAATCATCTGTAAGTGAAATACTGTTTACATAATTTCTAGACACCTAATATTGCCAGTATAAGCAACGTAAGTTATCAGGCGTACTGGGGGCCAACATCCAGTAAGTGTGTAGTCCCTGTATAGTCAGTGTCATATGTGTTAATCCATTCACGTGCTTTCACCACTCAATCACGCACATCAACGCGCCGCGCGTTAAGTGGCTTTCAATCACTCATCACGTCACTCACATAAACGCGTCGGGTGGGATACCGAACACACCGAACAAACCACACCCTGAGGCCTAAGAGTCTCGAAGTGCAGTACCTGGAAGTATTGCTGGCACCCTTCACTCACATCAACAGCGTAGTTCGCTATCCCGATCCCACCCGAGGTAGGCGTTAAAGTCATTCGAAATAAAGTGAGCACTAAAGATTTAACTTTTGAAAAAAATCACTACCCCTTACTGCATATTAGTCAACATTAACAATAGTTACATTAGTGTTTGTATGGTTGGTACCGAATCTTTGCATGTAGTTCCGTGTATTTTCTTACTTGAATACAGCATTAGTGAAAGAACATCAAACGCAATCGACCTCTCGGTATACCATATACTTTAAAATATTTATTTATGATCTTATTGACATACCTACTGACTGTGTAATTTGACTTGATTAGCATGCCATCACAAAGAGATGCAACTGCCCGCTGAATTCAAAACTGTCGTTGACACATTGCCACTAACGCTTGCACCACAGAGATAGTTCCAAATTTCCACCGACAGGTGGCACCAGTGTTACGTTTTCTCAGCTTCGCTCGCGTGAAGGTGATTGGAGTCATGAATGTGTTTGTACGTTGTGTAATAAATATGGGTTTCTGAGTATCATTGCTAAATGATGTGATGTCATTAGTAATCTGTTATGTTTTACGATCGCCAGCCTGAGCATATGGAGTTAGAAATAGCATATTTTTTCTGTTTCACACATTACGAAACCATGTTATTTATTATTTTGTTAATTGCGTCGTCGTTGTTCATGGCAGTATGCTGAACGGAACTTGAATTCTTGAATTGTGTGTGTCGTGTGTATTTATAGTGGTGATTTTGAATTACAAATTAATGTACAGAACTACACATGCATTTATGAGATAGTAACAGCAACAGTGTGTGTCGTAACCAATTAGAGTCGACGCAGAGAAAACAGTGTTATGAAAAGATAATTCGCAGGTATTTATAACTAAGATTACTAAACAGCGCCCGTTCATTTAATGAGTAGATATTGTAGATAACATTTATCGGAGCAGTGTAATGTAAATGTAAATATTGTACAAGCCTATGTAAATAAAAGCAAGTGGCAATGTTTATATTTACATGCGGTGGAAAGATATTAACTGGCAGAAAATAAAAAATAATCAGGGCTTTTTTGAGTTCTCACTTTATTCTGAATCACCTATACATATATGATATTACAGTATATGCCCCTTTAGCATGACACACTTTGTATGCATATGTTTCGGAATTATTAATTGAGAACATAACTAATGCTGCAACATTTTGAAATGTACGTAAATTATTTCAAAATTATGTTATTTAGTATTAAGTGTCACCTTGTTTTATTTCCGATAATATAATTTCAATTCCGTACATAAGTAAGACAGAAATTAATAATCTCTTTCAAAACAACAACTGTAACTAACTTGAATAAATCTGGCACTAAGTATTAAAGCCAAATTCTTTTTAAAATATGTGTACATACTGTATTCTCTTTTAGATGTAATAGGTTCGAGACAAATTAATTTCAGGTATTGGAGGACCAAGATCCTTAATTTTAAGTCGACCTTGTTATAAATAAAATATTTTATACTATGTCTTCATTTTATTCTTTGAATAAACTGTATGGTGTACACACCAGTTGATCACCATTAAATTGTAGACAGTAAAACTGTAATAACTCATACTAATTCTTCAGCCTTTTCCTTACAAAACCTTTAATGTTTTAAAATCAAAGTCACGTAAAGTGTGAAAAGTTTTATGTATCTCAACAAAAAGTGTACATGTTGTAGCTGCTGTAGCAAAATAATTTCACACGTCTTTAAAACATTCACATGTATCATCCACAATAGCGTGGTCCAACCAGAAGCCTGCAGGGCCATTCTCATTTGCCTACAATAACATGGTCATGTGTTAATTACAACATAAAAATCATGTGTTAAATTAAAAGAGTTTAGTTAAGGGCGTTCAAGTGTAAATAGAATCGTCAAATTAGAAATATCAGTTTTTATCGGTTTATGTGACAGTACATGACTCACTGTCATTCCAGACGAGAGCTAGGGCGCGTCGGACAGGTATATAACGAGCCGCGCTGGGTTTTTTGAATCAGTCGCCTACGGGCCAGGACGAAGGGAGGGTCACGCTACTCAGGTCTGTGGGCGACAGCAGCGCTAGTCGCGTAATGCAACTAGCGGCCAACTCTGGTACTATGTGGTCGGACGACAAGCCTCGGTAGCTCAGTGACTAATAATGCCTTCTCCACGTCTCTTCCTCTGACCGTGTGGCAGTAGAGAATGGGTCAACACGAAAAACAGCGTTGCATCAGAACTGCTCAAAGTATTATACAGAATATAGTAGTGTGATGATACCAGATATCAGTTTACTTTTAAACATTGCGTGTACTTTGAATAATATAAAACTCCGATTGTGACATAATTATTTTTTGTAGTGGATATGCACAATTTTTCTGAAAATTTGCTGTGATTATGAGCGTAAGCAAAATTATTTACACAACATGTAGTGATCATGAAAGCTGTGCAGAACAGAAAATGCTGTGCAGAAAACCGTTGTGTACTACGAGAA
>PNEQ01004507.1:2769-13550 GCA_003012365.1 Medauroidea extradentata | reverse complement strand
AGGGAGGGTGTGATGAAGAGGAGAGGGAGGGTGTGATGAAGAGGAGAGGGAGGGTGTGATGAAGAGGAGAGGGAGGGTGTGATGAAGAGGAGAGGGAGGGTGTGATGAAGAGGAGAGGGAGGGTGTGAGGAAGAAGAGAGGGAGGATATGAGAGAAGAGAGAAGGAGGGTGTATGGGAGAGAGGGAGGGGAGGGTGTGGGAGGAGTGTGGAAGGGGGCAGGAGATGGTGTTTGAAGGGGGAGTGGGTGGGAGAAGTAGTTAAGTGTGAAGGGTTTTATGTGGATGGGGTGCTGTCCACTGTCCACGTGCCAGCTCTGAGTCCCTGGTGGGTATGCAATTTTCATTCGTAAATATATAAATAATACGAGGTTGATATGTCGACGAAGTAACATCGTAAGTTAGGATGAGTTTGCTACTGTTTTACTGTGGCGTACATGACGTATACAACGAAAAATGCATACATGCCAAGGTCGCAGAACTAGTGCGTAGACTTTAGGTAAGAAGGATGACAGGGAAAAAAGAAACGGTTGGTATAGAAAATGGTCATTAAATTGTGAAAGGAAAGGGAGTGATGGGATTGATTCTGATTTTGTCACACCTATCACCTGTACCCTTAAATTTGTAAAATGTGAATGTGTGATTTGAGAGGAAAGATCAAAGTGATGCTGTTACAGAGACACAGAAGGCAGACAGACGAGGATGCAGAAGTACAAGTGGAGGTGCACAGTGCAGATGATCCCGAGGCAGGCAGCCAACACTTCTTCCCTTCCTTTGCCCCACTATTCCAAGCACCTCCCCCACTGGGACACTCCCGGCCGCAGATCCTCTTTCAGGAACCCAGTCAGCGGCCGTCCATTCTGCGTGCCCAGCACAATCCCTTCCAGCCGATAGCTTTCGGCACTGGCACCTTCAAAGCCGGTCGCTTTCAGCCATCTTCTCCGGCACCTGCTCCTGTTGAGGCTTCAACCAACGCTAACAAGGGTATTCTCGGATCCGGTAACTTCGGGGTCATTAGGGGTGGTACCTTCTACGACGAGGCTGACAGGGCAGAGGCCAGCGAATTCGGTGGGAATGTCTACAATCCTTACTACAATGGCCATGGTAGGCCATCGTTCTATGGTGGGGCCTCCAACCCCAAACCACAACACAGCAATGACTTTTTCGCCAACTTCAGAGATTTTGCAGACATAAACACACCCACAAAGTCATCTTTTTCTGAGTTCTACGTTGTATACGTGAACAAGAACGCAAGCCGTCATGATATGGACGTGCAAGATGGCGAAGCTAAGATAGTGGTGGCAGGAGCTGCCAAGCCAAACAACATCATTGAGCAGCTGAAGATGTTGGACCAGGAAAACCAGTCGGAGGATGGTGTGCAGAAGCTGAAGAAAGCATCATCCAAAACACTGTCTCCAGCGAAACAGAAGCTAGCACTTTTACAGCAAGACAAATACAATAAGCAGCATGGCAACAAAGCGAAGACGACTGCCGCGACACAGGCCAAGGACCTATACGAGCCATTGCTGGCCCTCAGCTGAGGTTGGCAATATTTGCATGACACGTACAAGTGGTTAGGAACCACGCATAGCGTTCCTTGTGTGACACTAACGTTGCCTTCGAAGCTCTTGTTGAATATGGTAGATTAGAAGAATAAGAGTGACTAAGATCATGTGACCGAAACTATAACTTTAAAAAGACTGTATATAATCCTTCTTACAACATCCACATTTACCTTCAGTGAATATTTATTGGCAGTAAATAAGTACAAGAGATCACACCAAAAATGTTTACAAAAGTACCGGCCAATAGCCACTTGTATGGATTAGCTATCAAAACAATACTGTACATACAGTCCTAAATCAGAGACCCTCTGCACAGTTTCAAGTTTATTTTTAGTCTTCTATAAGCAAAGTAAAAAACCGCATAATGAAAATCAAGAGGAATGTAGTTTTTTGGTACACAGATATCAATCATGCATACCTGCTAATATCTATTGACTGGAAACGTAAGATAAATTATGAAACCAAATAGGAGGTATAAAAGATGCTTACTAACGAAAATATTTTTTACAACCATATGGAGTGGTGCAAAAAAATATGATAATTATGTGGAAAAATTTTTGATAATTCACAAGTCTAATAATTAAAGTTTCCTACATTACTCGGTGACATGATCATGCTGATTCTTGCCAGAAACGAACACTTATTGACCATTAATAAGTGCTACCTGTAGAGATTAGAGATGAGAGCAGACGGACTGGGTGCACAATGCCTTTTTCTTCATGCTCACCAGTGTAAATAAATAAAGAAAATGCTAGCCACCAACAACTTTTTCATAAAAAAAAAAAAAATTAACTTTCTTTCCCCACTTCCTTTCTTTGGCATGCAGAAATCTAACTAAATATGTGGGAAGAAAAGACTCCTTAGTAACCATTGTTGTACCCGACCAAGATTCAAAGAAATGAGAATCAATGAAACTAGTACCGTATTTCTTTAAAATCACCGATAAGATAGAACATATAACATTTTTCAGAATTACTTATAAACCACACAAAATCTTCAGGACCTCATATGTACGCTAATAAAACCGAAATACTGATTCTAATAAACCACTGAAACATCAAATATAAATTTTTCTGAACCACTGACAGACTATATAAAAAGTTGCAGTACTGCAAATATATGCTACATTACTATCTTAAAATTTATCTTATCAGTATTTTCAGGTTCCCCAATTTACATCAAAATATTTGAAACAACTGATGTAACTAAATCTCCAGCACCACTCGCAAACTGTGTTTAAATCTTCAAAACTACTAATGCACCATATCAAGAGCTCTAGAACTATTGATACTCCACATCAATATCTGTGGAACCACCTATGTACCATAGCTGAATCTTCAAAAAAAGTGATATACGTTATTAAAAACCTTTACCCTTTTTGCCCAATTTTCTCTACCGAGATGATGGCTGGCTCACTTGTCTCGGAAATAAACAGAAAAAATATTTCATAATAACTTTTTGATATGATTTTCAATAGTGTTTACCATTACTGTTGTATTGTTCTAGTCACAAAAAGATTTTTTGAAATAAGTTTTTTTTACACTATGCAAATAGTTTAATTTTATTGAAACATTTACATATAACCAATATGTCAGTGATCATCAAAGCAAGTACACTGAAATTCTTGTGTTTACAAAATTTACAAAATTAAAGACATAACAAAATTTACAACAAAAGAGACAGAACTAACTGTACTAAAATGCTGAATTCAAAATAACTTGACAGGCTCGACATGACTGTAAATCCTAATAATTGTGAATGCTGGTTAAACAAACGCATGACAACCAATACTACAAAATAGTACTTTTTCCCCACATACTAACATCTTCTACAACAGCTACCTATTGATGTTTTATAGTTACATTTTACTTTTCTCTTCATTCATACATTTATTTATTTTTACCAACATTCCTATGACCACTTTCACTAACATTTCTTACGTGAAAATATTTTCATAGCTACAAATCAAAATAAAAGGCATTAATTTGCATGTTAAAACATTACACAAAAAGTAACTATAAAAATATTTACTACCAATCTCCCAAACACTTAAGCAGAAAATAATAAGATTTTAATTTCTGTGGCATCCGCAACATGAATACAAAAAAATAAATATTTCCCGTTTGGAATTTGTGTCACATTTGTCGAGCTATTATAAGAACAGCATTAACCTTTAAAAAATTTGTTACTTACTGGTTCCAAGCAACATTTAACTCATTACATACTTGAAACTACTGAAATTTTATCAGTGAATGACATATGTGTACACTGTATTAAAACTTACAAACAAAGAAACATTACAGTTCGATCTCAGTCTTTAAATTCATCACATCTGTATAAGCAAGAACATTTACACATAGAGGACACAAATGCAGTAAGATTTCTACCCCTGAAAATAGTGATGGCATGGACTTATGGTACCTAGCATACTTCATAATTAACATATTTGATCATCCCCAGGTTTTTATGATGCAGAACTGATATTTGTAAAATTTAAGTCCTCCCTGAACCGATATAAAAGTTAGCAAAAATAACAACATTCACAGTTTATTTGTGGGTAAAAAAATGTAACTACATAATTTAATTTACGCAATCACACCCCTTCAAAAAAACAACCTTATGAATGTGTATATAATTTTAAGATAAAAAAATCTGATCTAACAACATACTGAGTCATAAATAATGAATTGGATACTGTTGTCATATTTTGTATCACCAGAAGACTATTGGCAGCTAATCTCTAACTGGTACATGTGTAAAAGAGCTTTAAAGATGAACATGTACTACAATGAACAGCAACGTTAATGAAACAAACAACATCAGTGCCCAGTCTGTTTGTGGTTCATCCTTGCAGACAGCAGAAATCTTATGATGGATTTGTAACATAGGGATGGATTGCAAACATAATACCGTATTATACTACTAGCACCAAATTATCAATTCCCTATTTAGTGTTATTGTTATACGTAATGTTGTTGTTGACTTTTTGTACATAAGATACAGTGGTTTGTGAACTCCTCACAAGTGTACGACACTATTATCTGTATTAAAACCACTGAAAAAGTGGCTAGTGTGTTTATTCTCGTAGCCCAAACCCCTTGTCCCATCCTACCAATCATTGCGGCTCATTTCCTGATCAGCTTGAGCAGCTCCGTAACCAGCAGGCCCACGCCGTCAAAGATCTCGTGGAACTGGCCATCGTACATGAACGCTGGTGTCGTCACCACCAGGTTCTTGCTGTCCACACACACCTCGTTCACTTTCTGCAACAATACACACGTGACATTATGCCACCCTGCAGCTGTTTTGTGTTTGTGGCATAGTCGCGTCACAGAAGAGAAGTAAGGCTCACATGTACAGAGAAACACTCTTAAACTATTTCCCATTTAAGAAGTTTTCTGCTCAAAAAGTTAAATAATTTTACACCTTGTTTATCATATTGAAAAGGTGCACAATTATTTAACTTAAATGGCTTTAAAAACAGAACACTTTCATTTTTACCCAAGTAGAAGACCTTTTTATTTTTCTCCATTGAAAAGATCTGTTCTAACCACGAAAGTTTGGTGTTACTTATTGTTCTACGCATAGACTGAACATTTGTCAGATCTCTAAAGGTAATAGGTGAAGCAAGATAGGGTATAAAAATGGTTAAAACAGTCCCTTGAATATTAAAATCAGATGATGCCATCTTGAAGACATAATTTTTTTTACAATATAAATAGTGTGTGTAAACCTACGTCACAGCTTTTAAATGACACTAATAACTCGAAAATAAGTGATTTTATCTTTTGGAAAGTTACAGCTTGTTGCATAAACCTCTGAAATCTGTGAAATTTGCTTGCAGCGTGTATGAAAAACTACTGACATTATCGACTATATGTAGACAAAATCCTAAATTACAATACTGTAGTTACCTGAATACAGAGATTATTTATTACAGTTTTTGCTTTGCATAAACCGAGAGACATCGTATTTTCGAAACTTATGACATAATTATGGGTTTTGTTCACAAATGGAGATCTGATTTCAGGCCAAGCCCAAAATTTAAGAAACAGTAATGAAAAATAAAATCTTTATCGTGTACATTTATATCTATTTTAAAAGGGGTTATGAATCAAAATACAATAATTTTACTGTGCTTAGTACCATATTTAAGATATAATTAAACGCACGCAATAAAGATATATTTGTTGATAATTCTTATGAAGTTAGCATGATTTGAAATTCAAGTACCCTGTGTTGCTATAATAATACATAAGATAATGTGGAAACGAAGGTTTTCATAGTTAAATGTAGCAAATGTAATTTGAGTACTCATCTCAGAACATCATGTGTGTTTTAGATTATGTAAACAAATTGACTAACCCAATTTTAACTACCGTAAAACCCTGATTTTACATTCCCCTGAATTACATTTTACCCTTAAATACATCACTTGTTCTGAGTCCCATTATTTTCCCTATGTTAACAATGTATTGTATTCCTGCTATTTACACTTCAGTTGATACTTGCTTCCCCTGACTTACACTTATTTATTTACGAAGCTAACAATATTTTCCCTTCCACTTACGAATTAAATATTGATATAGTGGAAGAATGATGGGGTTGATGGCGTATCAATAGAGAGAAAACTATAGACTGTGTACAAAAAGTTTTAAAAACAGAAGGGCAATTTAACCAATGCTAGTAGTATAAATCACGTCTTTTCATAATCTATAAATATGCCCAGTAGCATGTTGATGCTAAAACAAAATTTTTTGTTAGAATATTAATTATATTTCACTATAAAGTTTGATATCATACACTGTATTACATCAGTGCGGCATAAACTAACTTGTAAGAATTTTTAATTAACAGAAGTTTTGTTACAGTTTTTGTTGTTTCCCTCCATTTACGCTTTCCCCTCATTTACACCATTTTTCATTTATCCCTTAAAAAGTGTAATATAGGGGTTCTACTGTATGCTGGAATGGTTGGGAAGCCTGTTTTATGTTTATAATGAACAGAATACAGTGAAATTTGTGCTTTAATAGTAACAGTTCCAAATTTAATGGTTTATTAATTTAAAAAAAAAACTACTTTTCACCAACACCAAAGCCAAAATGTAGGGGCCATTTATATTTTCAAGTAAATAGAAGAGTAATGTTTTCTTTTACATAGAGGAAGCACAACCATATTTTAATCAAAATTTTAAAAATTGTGCAATATCAATTTTGTTTTAAATTTGATGACTTCACATTGAACAGTACAATTGTAACATTGACCTTAGCTCAACTCCTTTGATACTGACCACAGCCGTAGAAGAACAGGTCTGGACACTCGCCTGGAAACTTGACCCCCTTGTTGTTTGGTTGTAGTTCACCAAGTTACCGATAATGCTACACATCTTTGGCTCTGTAATCCGGGTGGTCGAGTTCAAACTCAGCCCACCAAGATAAACAATTTATCAAAACGTATTTTTTATCAATTTATGAAATACTTCCTTCGCTCACAATTTTAAATCATGGCTCCAGAGATCTTTATTTACTTGATAATGTTAACAATTGGAAAAAGTGGGCGGAGTTTTGAGTCCGACCACCAGGATTACAGCGCCAAAACGTACAACATTCTCAGTAACTTGACGAACTGCAGCCAAACAAGTGGGTCAAACAAAATACATTGTTAGATAGGCGAGTGTCCAGACCTGTTCTTCTACGGCCGTGGTCACAACTAAGTAAAGTAAACAATGAAGATGGAATTGTCAAGAACACTTCCAATACTTTACACTAGCGGCATCATTGTGTTTACTTTTAAGTGCTGTGAAATACTTGCTGTACGTATATTGTGTGCCATACTTATACTGCAACGTTTACATTAAAATGCAGAAGAAAGATACAATTAGGGTGAAAGGAAAAAAGTAACTAGTGCTCCAATTGTAGTCAGTTCAAAACAAATAACTAGGTTTACCTATATTTGCACAAATCTACTCCTGCCCCAGGATACACCTTTCTACACAGATCACTAGCTAGGTTACTACAAGTAAATTATTTGATACACGACCTAGTACAGTATTATGTTTTTACTATTTTGCAGAAATCATGATTTTTTTTGAATAATCATACCGATATTCCAGTATCACAATTTTTGACTCTAGAAACAAAGATATAACTTCTGTCATTGCTTCAAAAAACTGTATTGTCAAAATTTTATTATGTTACATTTTTACAAATCAGAATAAACAAATTATAGTGAAATTATCCTAATTTTTAAAACTAGGGAGGCTACTTAGGTCAAACAAAGTTCATAGTTACGCTGTATTTGCAAAAAAATTGTTTTTAAATCCTAAATTGTTGTAAAACTGTTCAAGGGATTTTACAAAAAAAAATCCAGTCTAATGTTTTGGCTGGTTATCATATGAAAGAGTATTTATTCATATTGATAACTAACCAAAATTATGTAACTTTCTGCTTTGGAAAAATTAAACCACTATGTAATAAAAGCTATTTGCTACCAATTCATGTAATAGCTCTACTATACCGGTATGTATTTTTTATTGAGGATTTAAAAGAACAACATTCTAAAAACAGCAAAAATAGGAATCCATGGCCTTAATAAACCAGAGAAACATGCAAACAACCAGCTCTGTGACAGCCAAGTGAAAGTTCATTTGAGACAGACTCTAAACACATCTATCATAACCTCATTAACAAAGACATTCTAATGCTGCATGTCTGCAATTGCAACATTATCTAAACTGTAACTGTGCCACAAGGAGTGAGGTTTTCTTAAGATCTTAGTTGTCATTAGCTTCGGGGACATTAGTTTTATTATTATTATTAATTGGTAGTGGTAAGTTTATACACATCACACGTCATTAATTCCAAACCTTCAGAAATTAACATAAGCAAATACACACAAACTAGGCTGCTTTTTTTAATATGTTAGCTCAGTCACATTAACAAGTTTTTTGTCTATCACCAAGTTTTGCCTAAACACTTGCAAGTACCTAATTCAGGGTTTTAAGATGTTGGGAATTAAGGACAGATTGCACAGTCATATTGAATAAAATCAAAGGCCTCTCTGAGTGAACTGTAAGAAATTTTCAATGCAGGGATAAAAAGTGAGTACAAATGTAATGAAAAACAGAGAATTTCTGAAGGTGTCCTCAGACCATCATTTAAGATGTTCTCAAGCTGTGAATCAATCATGGTTGCCATAAATAGAGGTTAAAATGCCACATGATGGTGAATAATATCATTATTTTGAATTTATTGGTAATATTTTAGAGGAGGAACATAACCATGGTGTAAAGGAAAGGCTGCACTGGCATCTACAACATAATCTATAATAGTAGTACATTTTTGCACGAAAGCGATGACCTAGTTTTTAACGCCACTTTCGTTTTCAAACAAAATGGTTACGATACAGTTTTGTAAACAAAATCAATTACGTATTTTTTATAAATTTCATTTTCGATTTTTTCAACATTACAGTATGTGAAACACTAAAAATCAATTATCAAATCACCACCATCTAAGTTTTGTGCATAATAAATGTAAAATAATATACATTTTAGCTACAATAGAATGAGGAGAAATTATTTTCCTCGCCAATATTGTGGTAAAACTTTACCTAAGCTGAGATATCTTAGCAATGCAGACAAAAATCCTCAGATTTTGCTCAACTTCTCCTTAGTTTCAGCTTTACCTTAAGATTTTCCTCACTTGACACCAAAAACCTAAATATTTTATACATCTGTCAGATATTTTATTAAATTAAATTACTGAAAAAATTATTTATGTGAAATTTTATTACGTTATATACAGTAAAGCTCTGTTACAATGTTTCTGGAAGAACCCAAAAATATCTGCTTTGTGAATAGAATACATTATAAGAGGGCCATTTCCTAATACAAAAGACTAAGAGGCCAATGAAAGAAACGTTATAAACAAGAATGGACAAGTGGGAACATTATGGGTTATACTATATAATACTTAGTGGTGTTACCTTCTTTGATTTTTTTGGAACTCAAAGTATCCAGTTTCACTTAATTGTAATTTTGGTTACGTAGAGTCAATACTTTTTTTTTTTGCATCAACTAATCAGTGTCATCTGCTAACAACAGCTTACCTTCACTTCAAACAGAGTGAGCAAAAGTTGATAGAGAAACCTATATAGTTATTCACTCCGATTACTGTTATAATACCTCAAGATTAAATTTTGCCCTGTCCAGGTTTCAACTCTCGTCTAATATGAGAGGTCTGTTTATGTCTGTGGATAAAAGTAGTTTACAGAAATCAATTTCTTTCCCAGTTACCATTTGGATATTAAATTACTTTTGTTAAATCTTCTGTAAAAGGTGCTAGCTGTTTCTTACCTACATTCTATGGTCTATTATAAATGAAACGAAGACTTTCTGTAGCGCGAACTGTAAGCTGTGCGATACAAACACGCTGCCAGATATTTAAACTGCTAGGCCAATAGTTAATAAAATACAGAAGAAAAAAAACTACATATTTAAGAAAACATTTGGGTGGACATAGCCTACTACTCATATAAAGGTAAATAGCTATTAAAGAAGTACTTTTTTTAAGCAGCACGTTAAGATGCTAAAAACTACAAGTGAAAGATTTCAGTTTCTTTCAAAATAAAATGAGAGAGAGTTTTACAACCGCTAGTTAAACAAATTATTTTGTTAAAGATACTGTACTATAAAATCAGAACAAATAATATAAATGTATAAACACACTAGACAAAATTATATATATTATGAATAGCAAAATTATAGAGCTCCTTTAACTAAACTCTGGATTACATTCTAACAAATCCAATAGGTAAGCCTTGTAACAGCGATAAAGAAACAGTAGAATATTTTCTTGCATTTTTGTTATGCCTTTCATGCACCTCACGTGTGAATTGTGCTGGACGATGCAGCTGGTCTACAGTTTTTCTCTGGGATCTCCCTTTCCCCCTGCCCTTTCATTCTGGCGCTGCTCCATACTCACCTCAAGTCACCTCTCATCAGCGCTAAAGACATTGATGTTGAGCATTGACCAAAATCTCTCACTCACTCACGCACCGCACATATATATCTGTGGGTGTGTGTGTTTGTGTCTATATATATATATATATATATATATATATATATATATATATATATATATATATATATATATATATATATATATATATATATATATATATATATATATATATATATATATATATATATATATATAT
>PNEQ01004506.1:11199-36531 GCA_003012365.1 Medauroidea extradentata | reverse complement strand
AACACCTACTGCCAATCAGCGTGAGGCAGCTGCTCTGCTAGTCGGCAGCCAGGCCAATAGGAAACCTGTAGTAACATGCAGGAGCCAAACAGACACGGGGCTGGAGTCTACAGCCTCGGGCAGCCAATAAGCGGCCAAGTTCGCCTATATCAAACAAGCCGCCACGTCATTTCACGTCTGTATTACTATTTAGTCTGTGGTACAGTTGACTGGCTTGGCTTCCGGCCGCGAAAGCCTGCAGAGTTACAAACGTACAGTTGTTGGGATTCTAGCTTTTCCTAAAATTAAAACGCTAATTTTTCAGGTCTCTTACCATAGGAAAATGAATACTAGCAAAGCTCTGCGCGCCAGTTGAGTGGCTTTCACGTTGAGGTGGAACTGCGTTATATACGCCCTTTGACGGCAACCTTGGCGCTTTATTGATTTTGTGCCGCACTCTCAGACGCAGTCTATATACGGAGCCACTTTAAACCTACTTCTTACTGCTTGTGGCTTACGTCAGTAAACGAATTAATAATGTGCTCAAACCTTTCGTTAAGTAGTCCGCCTGAAGCCGCCTGGCGGTGTTCAGAATCCTAAGAAAGGAATATGCTTGTAAAAACACGTTTATATGAAATATCACGCCATAAGTAGGGCCACGACTTTGTCGCGAAAAGATTTTTGCCCCACTTTGTTTCAGTGTCTCTCGTGCACATCGGCAGCTTTGATTCATGGTTATTGGCAGCGTGTCTTTGTTCTGACACGCTTCTCATTTGACTGCACCAATCAGAATAAGATTTTGTGTCTCCTTACGTCTGTAATTTGCCAAGGCAAGTGAGAGTAAAATCATTCATTTACGGGCGATGTAGCAGACCTGTAGACGTGCACATGACGCATCGAAACCAAATGTTGCAAAAATCTTTTCACCATAAAATCGTGGCTCTAGCCATTAGATTATAAGGTCAGCCCTGAATGATTCATAGAGCCGGTCTTTATAGGTGAAAATAATTACGCAACATTATGTTTCAATGTCTCGTGTGCACATCTGCAGCTATGCTTCATGATAAGTAATTGGCTATTTTTAACTCTCGACGTATTCTTCTCGCTAATCACAGACGTGTGGTGTCGCAGTAACATTATTCTCATTGGCACAGTCAAATGAGCCCACACCTCTGCACGAACACACTCTGCCAATAGCAACGAAGCAGAGCTGTAGATGTGAGCGTTATGCATTGATACAAAATGTTTCATAATTAGAGATGATTAGGGAGTAGAACATTTCTTGGATTCAATTACCTGTAGGCTAGAATCCATTGTTAGAGATGATGGTTTATCGCGGGAAAACTTGACTATTTGCTAGGCTTCAACATACGTTCAACTTATCAAAAGATTACTGGCTTTTCCTTGTACGTGGAGCTACTGCCCTATTTGATTGAGCCAATAAGAATGCCGCTATTTTAATATTTAATGCATGTTATTGATCTGCAGACAGCTACGTTGTGTCAGTGTTTTCAAGGCTATGTTGACACAAAACATTTTCGCGATATACCATCATCTCTATCCATTGTACTATGCATACTCAGGCCCCGTCTATTCGTTCATTGTCTGTTGTTCCACAGAGTAGCAGCTAGTAGACAAATGGTTGAGACGTGAGTATGCATAGTAAAATGGATTCTAGCCTACAGGTAATTGAATTCGCGAAAATTTTCAGTTTCTAGAGATGATAGTTTATCACGAGTAAACTTGACTGTTCGTTGGATTTCAACACACGTTCAGCTTACCAGAATATTACTGGGTTTAGCTTGTATTTGGAGCAGTTACCCTATTTGACTGAGCCTATAAGAATCCTGATATTGAAATATTTGACGCCTGTTATTGGTCTGCAGACAGCTACGTTGTATCAGACGTACGTCACCCAATCATATGTGTTGCAATTAACTACACTGTTTTCAAGGATACGTTGGCACAAAACTTTTTCGCGATATACCATCATCTCTATGCATAGAGACCCGAAAAATTCGCGTTTTTTTTTTCGGAGCAATCTAGAGTTCTAACAACTATAGGTCTGTGTCACGTTCATAGTTGGATGTTGGCTTACTCAATATTTCCTGCGAGTAGTTGAGCCGGTAATATTACTGTAACTGAATACAGGCCCAATTCACTGTGTCATCGAGCAGCTGATAAACACCTGTTGTCTGCTTGAATACACATATATTCTTGGAGGTTAGCCTACAGGACAGAGAACACGCGAATTTTTCCGATATCTATCTATGCATAATACATTTCACCTAATATCACCACTGAATATATATATATATATATATATATATATATATATATATATATATATATATATATATATTCAATGATATCACCAGCTCTAATGAATCATTAGAGGTACGTAAATTTCGCACATACATTCCAGGTCAGGTTGAACGCCAATTATGTATACTTCATTGTAATGTCTGTGTCTTGCTGGCAGCTGTTACAAAACACCATTTGACTACTACAAGCCAGTAGTAAATAAGGAAATAATGTGAAGTGCTATCGCTAGGGACGGGAATTTTTGGTGAAAAGATTTTTGCCCCACTTTGTTTCATTGCCTTACGTGTACACCTGTAGCTCAACTTCATGGCTATTGACAGAGTGTTTTCGTGCAGAGTCGTTATATGTTTGACTGTCCCAATCAGTAAACGGGTAACTGCCACACATCATGTCTGTGATTTGTGGGTTTAACCTCAAGACACTGGGTATTGCGGCATCCAATCACTGACAACATAGCAGAGCCACGGGTGCGCACGTAAGGCACTGAAACAAAGTGGTGCAAAAATCTTTTCGCGAAATTTCCTGTCTCTGGCTATCGCTTGCTACCTGCTTGTACGGTTATGAGCCAATAGATAATCGATTGTGACCAGTAGGTGTATAGGACTGATAAGTCTAGGCTGCTGCCAGATGAATCCGCGAAATTGACGTACCTCTATTAATCATGTAGGGGCGAGTTACTACTGATGCCTGCACGTCAATTTGATGACATGCGCCTAGAGGCTAGGGTGATGCGTCATGCGTGTAACGAGTCGCACTTATCGTCACACACTTCAAGGCTTCTAGCGCGGCAATTACGCCCTACTCAGGTGGAAAACCATGTCCTAGTTCAGAGACTGTCCACTAGGCAGACAATGTTAGAGTTACCTTTTGCGCAGTAACACAAGTAATGACCGGGTAAAGACGATCAAATCTACCGCAAACTGTAAAAAATTGTTGTACTAGCAAGCAACGGCAGACATATTTCACTTAGGCCCTATACGAATTACGACGTCAATATATTTTAAGTTGCCCCGTAGGCGGCCATGTGGCCAGACCACTCGTCTCCCACCAAGGCGGTCAGGGATCGATTACCGGGCGGGGTGAGGCTCGGATTTTCGCACGTGGGTTATATAATGCTGGACAATGCCGCTGGTCGGCGGTTTTTTTTTTTTCGGGGATCTCCTATTTCCTTCACCATTCTCATTCCGGCACTCTTCCATTGTAGGGCCTCGCGTCATGTTATCCTTTGGGGTATGCAAATATCTAGGGGTGCCCAGTTCGGGGTGTGATACCCGTGCCCTCGGATAAACCCCATCCGACCAGCCCATTCCGTAAGATATATGTAAGGTATATTTTTTGTTTACTGATTGTGAGAACGCATTTTTTTTTGGGGGGGGGGGGTTTATGAACACTGTGTTTATGGCAAAATAATGTCGCTATATCGCTACAACTTCTACATATTCGACAAATGTTGTGTAATTTAATAAAATATTTTACATGATAACTTTTTTCGCCGAAAGATTTCCGAGTCTCCACAAGCAATTATTTAAACTACTACTATGCATGTATGTAAATGTATTTACATACAAATATAGATACGCATTTACAAATATGATTATATTATTGAAGTTCCCAAGCTATATATAACACTTTAAAATCTTCCTAAACCTTAAGGACTTAGAAATTTTTTTACCCACACACAGCATCGGTACGATAATTCAGCCTGTAAATAGATTAACTGTTGAGCATTATTACTACACAACTCTGATAACATCAATACACATTTGACAGAGTTATAAAATATTAATTATCTATAATATATACGTACAGGAACCAGATCTGCCATACCTACTTTCTAAAAGTACAGTGCACTGGTGCTGTAAATTAACAAATAATTATGTGACAGTTATTGATAGCGTTGTCAATGTCGTAATATTTACTACAATTTCATAAAAGTACAATTAATCGTTTTGTAACAATATACGAAAGTTCGTTTCATTCACAACCGTAAGAGTGTCACTCGGGAGAGGAATTGTCCATTTGAAGGTAGGCCTAAATGTGAAAGGCAAAAGTTTTTGGGATTTTTAAATTTTTTATTCGCCTCTCTGCGGTGTAGAATATCAATAGGGCTTAAATTCAAGTTACATTAGCGAAATCAGATTCCGAACTACAACATTCTGGTGAAATAACAATTCCGCTGATCGGCGAGTTTTCTCGGGGATCTCCCGTTTTTCTCCGTGCCTTCATTCCGGCTCTGCTCCATACTAACATCATGTCACCCCTCACCAGCACTAAAGACCTCGATGTCAAGAGGAGTCTTCCTTCGCCGGTGTAATTTCAACCTTTGACGCGTGGGAACAGCGTAGCGATAAGAGCCAGTGTCTCACTCTGGACAAGAAGCATATCGACTCTATTCGCACCGCGTCAAACTGACGTGCAAGGTTTTCCTTGTAAGTTTTTTTCCTACGGGACTTAAAGCGGCGACCAGAACATTTTATTTTTGAAAAGCATGACGTAAAGACCAACGCATGCCTCTCACTTTGCACTTTACGAATTCAGTTAATATTTTCGGAGTTACAGCAGTCTAAAAAAACTTAGTTTTAGCCATTTTGAGAGGCCCAAAAATTTTGTTTGTAACAAGCGTACTGAATTTTTTAAAACATGGAAGCGTAGCTTCAAGTGTGTGATCGTTTCGTAGATAAATATAATATGAATATGTTAGCGGTTTCGCATAAAAAATATGCGAGACACGCTGCAACGCCGTCCATGCGCCAGTCGAGGACTCCTCTTAAGTGCTGACCAAAATCACTTCAGTTCAATTAGGTTGAGTCGCCCCCCACCCCTCCCCCGCCTCTCCCTCACCAAAGGTTCCTTTCAAGTTCACTGCAGACTTACAGACAAGAAGATAATCTCATAAGACACTTTGTTATTCGAATGGAGGCTAAAACGCGTACTTATAACCTACATAAACGTTCCGAGAAACCAGGTCGACATATTCGTTGGGTACCTGCACTTCCTTAAAACGAGCAAGGAACATATGACCTTGCAACGTGTCTACCTCGCAATACGTGAAGCGGAACCGTCTTTCGACGGATAGCTGCGCCTTCTACGCGCTTCAGATCCTCTTTCGACGTTTCCGCCTCTTTTCACAATTCCCATCGCAGTAACAGCGCTCACGGTTGGGACTCGAAAAAGAAATCCCACTCTGACTCACGGGCGTTTAGGTGTAGAGCTCTACACTGTTAAAAATGTCCGTGAATTTGCGGACAATTCTACGGAAATGTCTGTTTAATTAACGGAAACGTTATTTTGTAACGCAGTTGTACATAATTTATTTCGTTTCATTAATTAAACATATGAAAACTGCGAGAAGAAACTAAATATTAAATCGTACGCATTTTTGTGTCTGCATAATTATTCGAGTTTCCATAAGTGAAGCTAGTTACCTACCGTAAATTAACGGACACTTCTGGGGGATTTTTACCAGCACGTCTCTGTAAAACGTAAATTATTATTAACAGTTTACTTCGTATCCATTTTAATTACACCACCGGTAGATATAAAAGTCTGAAGAAATACAATTGTAACATTCTAGACATGTAAGCATGGCCGAGTTCCGTGTGATGAAACTGTTCTACGGAAACTTCTGTTGGATCAGGAACTAAGTTTCCTTGAATTGACGGAAGTATCCGGAGAAAAATTTACCGGAAATTCCGTAAATCGAAGGGAAAAAATTTATTACGGGGTAATTTTTAGTGAATATAATTTTGCGTAATTTGGTTTCAATCCCTTGCGTGCTCTTGTACGGCTGTGATTCGTTGCAAGTGATTGAGTGATTTCACCCTCAAAGTCTGGGAATTCCACCCACAAATAATAAACGTGCGGAGTCGCAGTAAGCTTGTTCTGATTGGTGCAGTCAAATTATAGACGCCTCAGGACAAAGACACGCAGCCAATGACTATGAATCAGAGCTGCGCTACGAGCATTGAAAACAATTAGAGCAAAATTATTTTCGCCAAATACCAGCTCTAGTTATGATTAGAGACGGGAAAGATTCGTAGGTTCGCAGACCTATAGGTAGAGCCAGTGATGTTTGGTGAAAAGAATTCTGCAACAATTTGTTTCAATGCCTTATGTGAACACCTATTTCTCTGCTTCATGGCCGGTGATTGGAAGTTTTTAACTTTTGGCGTCTCGGGGTCCTACCTGCAAATCACGGACGTGTGGTGTCGCGGTAACATTGTTCTGGTTGGCACAGTAAAATGAGCCACGCCTCTGCCCTATTATATTCTACCAATAACCACTAAACCAGAGTTACAGGTGTGCACGTAAGGCATTGGAACACGTTATTGCAGAATTCTTTTCACCAAAAATCACTGGCTCTTACCATGAAGTTGAGCTGCAGGTGTGCACGTAAGACACTGAAACAAAGTGGAGGCAAAAATTATTTTCACCAAACATTCCCGTCCCTACTCATTTGATTGCAACAATCAGAATAAGATTATTGGATTATTGTGACTCCGTACGCCTGTAATTTGCCAAGCTAGTAAGTGAGAGTAAAATCATCCAATGACAGACGATGTAGCAGACCTGCAGATGTGCACGAAACTTGAGATGATGGTATATCGCTGGAAAACTTGACTGTTCGCTGGGTTTCAACCCACTTTCAGCATATCAGAAGACTGCTGGCTTTCGCTTGGACGTGGAGCTGTTACCCTATTTGACTGAGCCAATAAGAATCCGGTTTTTGTAATATTTGATGCCTGTTATTTGTCTGCATACAGCTACATTGTGTCAGTCATATAACACCCAATCATACATGTCACAATAAACCACGTTGTTTCCAAAGGTATATTGGCGCAAAAAAAATTCGCTATATACCATCATATCTACAAAAAGCGCATTGAAACCAAATGTTGAAAAAATATTTTCGCCAAAAAATTGTTCCTCTAGGTATAACTGAAACCAGCCAAATATATTAAATGTAAAGCTGGTCGGAACTGGTTCGATTAAAGTACTTTAAATAACACCCGCTGCTGACGTCATGTGTAACGATAAGCCTCTCGGCGATACCAGCAACAAGGAATAAAAAAAATCAAAAGCAACAGTTTCACTTAGATAAATAACTAATAACCGAAGTCAAACACTCACTGGCCAGGAAAATGTTGTTTTGGACACAAGATAAGATTAAAAAAACTATGAATTCGTGTTACATCCACAGTTGGCTC
Source organism: Medauroidea extradentata (assembly GCA_003012365.1). NCBI lineage: Eukaryota > Metazoa > Arthropoda > Insecta > Phasmatodea > Phasmatidae > Medauroidea > Medauroidea extradentata. The sequence goes on along the minus strand of PNEQ01004506.1, from coordinate 29,020 downwards.
TTGACGTATTTTACATCTTCTCATGAGCAATGGACCAACAATGAAGACGAAGCTAAATGCAGGCCTAATTATGAAGTAGCACTGTGTCTGCTAACAGCCAATGAGAAGAGCAAAGAAAAATTCGCAGGTTCACTGACCAGTAAGCTAGCCTCCAAGAATGTATGTTTTCTCAAGCAGACAGCAGCTGCTCATTAGTTGCTCGCTTCCACGGTCAAATGGGCATGTGGTTAGCTTCATTTTTGTTTTTGGCTCAGCGACTTACAGAAGGTGTCAAATAAGTCAAGGGCCAATTACGAAAGTGACACGATCGTACAGTTGCGGGAATTATAGCTTGTGTCGGAAAGAAAACGCGAATTTTTCCTGGCCCTACCAATCAGCATATTTTATCTATCAATGGACGTCTTGAGACACACGCCCTCTGCCGTCACACCGCTGGGGGAGAGTACTGTGGGAAACAAAGCTTGTTTACAAACACGCTTATTTACTAGTTGATGATGGTAGAAACCAAAAATGTTGTGCACCCATACACTTGCACGCCAGTGTAAAAAAAATGTTAGTTTCATTTCTCTGTTAAAATACGCAAATGCATAAGTTCAATGTTTACCTGTAAAAGCGGCATATTTCTAACAAGTAATAAATTTTCTTTACATACATCTCATCCTGGACATGTGAAGCTAAACGCCAGCATGAAGGATATGTTCGTTTGCGGTAACCATGGTGGAAGGAATTGTATCCAACACCAGACTGGAGCTCTGCCTCATTTCAAGTCGTCGATTGAGTACAGAGATATTATTGGAGGCTAGCCTACATGAATACGCGAATTTTCCGGTCTCTGTAAATACAGTGAGGAGTATGTGTACGTGTGTGTATGTGTATATATATATAACACATAGAATTATTTATGCAACAAAGTAGTATTTAGCGACTTAAACCCGACTTTTAGATAAGTAATCTGTAATTCGTAGTCTTAAATTCTGGAAACAAAGTTTTCACTACATAGCAACGGAAGAGGAAAATAATCTCTCGACTAAGCTATTGACCAATACGCTATTAACGGAGAATGAAGTAAGTAACTAGTTAAAACAATTCAGTAATATAATACTGTGGAGCCTCAACGTAATGCACTTGCGAAATCCAATAACGCGGCTGATTGACGATCAAAAAATAGAGTAAGAAGAATGTAATGATGGCATATGGAAGTGGCAATCCAAAATGGCAGCCGGGAATATAGTAATTTATTAATTTTTAAAATAAGTTTATATTTTTTAAATTATGGAAACTGTGCAAAACACTTAATTTCAAAATATTTTTTAATATCAATTTTTTATTTTATAATTTTGTTAATTTTCTGCAACTTTACAGTTTTGTTATTTCGGATATTTTTGGGGATTTCTGGAAGTTGCTCTTAGAGACCATAAGCCAAATAAATGGTCGCCAAGTTCACTGTCACGGCTCCAAACTCCCACACCAACTTCAGTGTCTATGAAAGAGGTGTATTCATAATGAAATGTAAACTAAAGAAATTTTGAGAAAAAGAAATTCGGGAAATGATGTATTTATGAACAGGAGTTAAACATTAAACCTTAGAGAAAGAGAAATGGTAGTTGATTGAATAGCAGTTATCAAATTCTGAATTTCTGTTTCTTAATAGTGCTGCTGCTTATCGAAACCAAGCCAGCAATTCGGTTATATTTCACAATAAATTTTCGTAAGTATAGCAAATACGAAGTTATTCTCAATTGATTACTGTAACAACTTGTATATCCGCTTATTTTAATTATTTTCTAAAACTTTTCACATAAAAACTGTCGTAATTCTTTAAATAGAATTCGAAAAAATTGTGTTAGTTTTTTTTTTGTGAGCTAGCTCATAACATCTAGCAGTAAAATTATTCGAACGAAATTCGAAGTTTCTTAACTTCTGATTGTGATAAAAAAAATCTAATTTTTTCATGCAATTAAATTTCTGGAACATTATTTCTGGTATTAGATAACGAGATTCAAAAGTTTCAAACAATTTTGACAATTTTTACTGTTTTTTAAACTGTGCAATTTGCATTCAAAATTTTCTTATGTGGCAATAAAAAATATTAGGCACTGTTTAAACAAAAACTACAAATTATTTATATTTATAAACTCATATCATCATACAAATGCCGACAAACGTATATCAGATAATATAATCTATAAAATTATTATTTCATTTAAATATAAAATAATATAAATAGCACGACACTGTAATGAATAAAGATATGAAATTTCGCGAAAAGATTTTTGCAGCACTTTGTTTCAGTGCCTTACGTGCGCACCTGCATCTCGGCTTCGTGATCAGTGATTGGATGTCGTAACGCCCAGCGTGTGGAGGTTAAACCTGCAAATCACAGACGTGATGTGTCGCAGTTATTCGTGTACTGATTGGCACAGTCAAATGAATAATAACTCTGCACAAAAACCCTCTGTCAATAGCCATGAAGTTGAGCTGCAGGTGTGCACGTAAGACACAGAAACAAAGTGGGGCAAAAATCTTTTCACTAAAAATTCCTGTCCCTACTAATGAATATATAGTCGAATTAAACCCTATGAACATTATTTTTTTGTGAAATACTGTAGGAAACCAGGCCGTATCTTGTAACCTTGTCACCCCAATCTGGTTACCACGCAGTGATAGTTCAGTTATACTTGTGAATAGATCCTGAATGCATGTTTGCTAAAGGTACTATATTTGCTTCCCGTGAACTGGTGACTTTCAGCACTTTTAAGTATCACACAATAATATATAGTAAAAATTTAGGAACTTTGATTATAGTTAATTATTTGAACACATATTCTCATGTTTTTGCGGGTAAAATTACGGTAATTTTAATTATTAGTTTAATTTAAATTAAAGTTACTATAGTCAAAATTAATTATTTACACCAGGCAACACAATAAAGGTAACAGGTAGAGATTATGGTATATCGCGAAAATGTTTGATGTCAACGTACCCTTAAAAACGCTATAGTTTCTTGCAACATAAACGATACCGTGATGTTACGTCTCACTTAACGTAGCTGTCTGCTGAACAATTACAGGCATAAAATATTACAACATCGATAGAGATGATGGTATATCGCGAAAATGTTTTGTTCCAACATACCCTTGAAAATGGTGTAGTTTCTTGCAACACATATGACTGGGTGATATACCCTTGACACAACGCAGCTGTCTGAAGACCAATAACAGACATCAAATATTAGAATAGCGGGATTGTTATTGGCTGAGTTAACTAGGGCAACAGCTCCTCATACAAAAGAAATCCAGTAATCTTCTAGTAAGCTGAACGTATGTTGAAACCCAGCAAATCGTCAAGTTTTCACGCGATAAACCATCATCTCTAAACATCGAGATTCTTATTAGCACAGTCAGATAGGGTAACAACTCTATGAACAAGCTAAAGCCAATAATCATCTGGTAAACTGAACGTGTTTTGAAATCCAGCAAACAGTCAAGTTCTCCCGATATAAACCACCATATGTAGTAATAGGTGACGTACACGGGCCAAGATAACTAAACAGACTGGCCTAAATGCGTCACAAGAGCTGTCTGTTAGAGCTGACAGTAACGACATGTTTCCACGCGTATCAGCACAACTTCTGGAACTGTTCGTGGAAAGCAAAAACATGCTAACACACTTAAGAGGGCGTGGTACATAATTCAACGCTAAAAGCATTAATCTATATCTGTAGGTTTCTTGAAGTCAATTTGCGAAAATTAATCAATAGCAATCCTAGACAATAGTTTAAGCCAACGTTTTAAACAAAATTGTTTCCAGAGTTACGGACTTCTGAGGCACAATCTCTGACGCCGGAACCTCGTGCATTTAACTGCGGCGCAAGAGATCACTCGTAACGAATTAATAATTTTGGATAAAAATTTACTCATAAAGTTGGTAAATACAATTATAGGCTATTCACGATAAAGTGAGCACTGCATCAAGTTTTCTTACAGCCGTTATTCGGCCATCTTTACTATTTCTAACATGAATACTTCCATTTAACTGAAAATCAGTGTAAATACTTCAAGACTCTCAAAAGTTTACATCTGTTGGTACAGTAAAACATATTTTTAATGAATTACAACTTCTGCTGAGTGTTCAGTTTATAGTGAATAGCCTATACCTAGGATTGTCATTGAGTATTTTATCCATATTGGCTTCGAAAAAACCGTACAAGTCAATTGATGTTTTCAACGTTTATTTATCTACGATGCACTCTTAAAACGTCTTACAATATGGAGGAAATTTAACTTTATAGGTTTGGTTTGGTCTAAAATTAATATTTTCCTCCCAGTTTCAGAAAATTGTACACGGAATTGTACACGGATGGACTGCGGCCGGGTACATGGAAAGAGGTTTTGTTAAAAGGTAGAAATTTTAAACAATCAGTAGAATCTCGAGTTTGTGACGCAAATATTTTTGCACCATTAGTAGAGATGATTGTTTATCGCGAGAAAACCTGACTATTTGCAAGGCTTCAACGTGCGTTCAGCTTATCAAAAGATTACTGGCTTTTCCTTGTACGTAGAGCTACTGCCCTATTTGACCTAGCCAATAAGAATACCGCTATTATAATATTTGATGCATATTATTGGTCTGTAGACAGCTACGTTGTGTCAGTGTTTTCAAGGCTATCTTGGCACAAAACATTTTTGCGATATTCCATCATCTCTAACCATTTGGTTTCAGAGCCTTAGGCAGCTCTGCTTCGCGCGGTTATTGGATGCATGTCTTAGTTCATCATTTGACTGCACCAATCAGATTGAGGTTATTCTGACACTTTACCTCTGTGCTTCGCCAGTTGAACCTCAAGACAACTGAGAGCTAAAATATCGAATCATTTTTTATGAGATGCAGATGCGCCCTTAGGGCACAGTTCGCCTGTTTTCAACTACTTTTTTTATTTTTTTTATATTTGCACCAGATATTTTCTTTCTTTTTTATAAATAAATTATGATTAAATCTTCCTCTTAGGAAATTTGTGTATCTCTAATAGTTTTTGCGTAATGAGTCGTAAACGTCAAAATTTGGACTTTACGGTTTTATGCACGCCACTAAAACCAACTGACATACCAAACTGAAAAAATTCATACTATATAACAATGTTGTAGTCTATGATTTAACATGTATAAAAACATTTAAAAAATTATTCTTTTATTTCTAAATCATTTTTGATATTTTTATAATTTTCATTCCAAAATTCAGCATTTTTTGTTAAATACAAAATTATTATATTTTTTCTTTTTATATATGTCGAATCGTAGTCTACTACGTTGTTATACACTCTGAATTTTGTCAGTTTGGTATGTCAGTTGGTTTTAATGGTGTACTTAAAACCGTAAAGTGCAAATTTTGACGTTTACGACTCATTACGCAAAAAAAATTTGAGAGATACAAAAGTTTCCTAAGAGGAAGTTTTTTTGACAATTTATATCTAAAAAAATTAAAAAATATCTGGTACAAATATAAAAAATAAATAAAGGAGTTGAAAACTGAGGTTAAACGCGCCCTTAAGACATTGGTACCAAATGATGACAAATTATTTTCCCCTCAAACTCATAGCTGTACAAATCAGATTGCTAAAAGCTCTCTTGTAATGAAGATATGTAAACTGATTTAAAAAAAACAGTGAAAGTATATTTTTAAGAAACATCAGTATGCTTTGCGAGACAAAATTCAATTAAAGGGGGAGAGGGTGGAAAGACTGTGGGGGGAACACGCAAGGTACATTGCTTTTCGGGAAAAAAAAATGGAAAGTGGTCGGAACTTCAATATTATTTCTGTGCCTACGTTAAATAGTTGCAGTGTGCATATTATAGTTATATTGGTAAAATTTTGTTAAATTATTTTCGAATTAAGTGCCATGTGTCCCCTACTCTCGGTACATGCCCTTCCCAACCTTCTGGATGCTACGCATGTGACTTCCCAAAAACTTTTTACTAACTCGTATATCACAGAAAGTAGTATTGTAATTTATTTTAAAGAAAATGCGATTAATTTATAGAATCTCTCAGTTAAAATTAATAATTATTTTATTTCTTTTGTCATTCTCTTACCCTGGTCGCATTTGCAGTACGGTACACAAACACAACTTCTTGTAGAAGAAAGGTTATTGTATTTTCTTGCGTTGCAGCAAATGTCGTGTAACTTCTGTAGCTTTGGAAACTCACTCAAGAGGGTTAGTGGAAACTTAAATGCAGAACTTGTGCGCAGAATGCAGTCATGGCACTCGACTTTTATTACGCTGAGTCGGTGAAGAGTATATAATGTTGGCAGCACGTAAGTAGCTATTAGAATTTATTGATTCCTGGACATAAGCCATTGCACATGCTTTGCCGATCAAACTTGTATTTAATGGTAAAGTACAAAAAGGACAAAAAATACAGACGTAAAAAACCTTTGTCATTAAACACAAGTTTGTTCAGTAAAATATTATTAATTGCGTATGTCCTCGAACCAATAAATTCTTATTGTAAACTCCCACTGCAACAAACATTTAAAAATACATAAACTCACGTAAGTCACTGTAAATCACAAATCTGGGCACATTTGGCTATAAAACGAAACACTGTTTGCCAAGCTGTTCCTGCAACATACCGTAGTGATTTATTTACTTGTTAACCTTCCTTTCGTACTTATGTTTAAAACTTACGTTCGAAAGTAGCTGAAGTCGGTAAATAGATTAATTATTTTTATTAGCACTTCTGGTAAAATTATCAGTATATTTTAACGGTTTCATCGTAACACTTATTTTTAATTTGTCATTGTATTTCTGTATTGGTTTCTCATACAATGAAAGATAAAAAACAATACCAGTTTAGAAATTATACTGTTGTCAAGAAGTGAAAAATACGGTCAAATGGTGCTGCCGGATTGTAGAAATAAATTTCATGCGTCAGTATTTGGTTGTAATCGTACATCTGTTTCCCTGTTCTATGAAGTATTCAAGTCGTGTAAGCAGCATGCTTTACTGAACAGCCTGCACAATAAATTATGGAAACACGTAATTACTAGCATGACTTTCAACGTTCAAACACTCTACAACATTGTCACGGGACTTGTTGACCTTGGTTACATGGAAGTGCGGCAAGCAGTTGGCAAGGAAAGCATGATCACTAAACCAGTAATGAATTAACGGCTGATCAATAGCCTTGTGGGGTAGGCTTTATTCCTTCACATTCCCTACGGCAGACAGAAGGTTGAGCAAATTATGTTTTTCATTATTGCGTGAATATTTTATCAAATGTGACGATGTTCTCTCATATATTACTTAAGGTAATTTCAGCTTTGCACTGAAAAATAAAATTAATTTAACTGGTGATTGAAAGAAAGTATATTTATTAATTTGTACGCGGACTTACAGTAAAATCCACAGTGAAGTATCATAATTATAGATGATGGTATATCGCGGGAAAACTTGACTATTTGCTAGACTTCAACATACGCTCAGCTTATGAAAAGATAACTGACTTTCGCTTGTACGTGGAGCTGTTGCCCCAATTTGATTAAGCCAATAAGAATCCCGCTGTTGTAATATTTGATGCCTGTTATGGGTCTGCAGACAGCTATGGTGTGTCAGTGGTTTCAAGGCTATGTTGGTGCAAAAAATTTTCGCGATATACCATCATCTCTAATCATAATGTAAGGGAAAGTTACGTAGTAACTTTTAAGACACAGAAGATGCATTTTATTGTAAGTAATACAGTTGCGAAGTGCCGCCTTTGACAAGTTTACTATCTTTAAAGTCGGACATTTTTACTATCTTTAAAGTCAGAAATTTTTATTATATTTATTTATGAACCAGACATAACCAATTTATTTTCTTTAGGGGGGGGGGTCATCCAAAAATTTTATGGTTTTAATACTTTTTGTATTTATGCGAGGCATGGTTTGTAATGTAGACCTACACGGTGACAGTTTTTACTGTAGTAAAACATTTTTAGCGTTCATAGTTTTTGTATAATGACATGTCATTCTCATAACTTTTTTTAGGCTAGAAAGGAAAACCAACCAACTTACTGAAATCAAATAATGTATTTTTAAAAAATAAGAAAATTTTTAATTTCAAATTTAGTAATTTATAAAAATACAAAATAAAGTTCAATGCTGATTTCATGCAGATCTTGGCTTAGCCTGAGACATTGTTCTTTAGTGTGAATTATTTAATTTTGGTCAGTCAGTTGGTTTTTCTTTCTAGTAAAAAATCGTTTTATATAAATTTAAACTTTGACGTGCCACTATACAAAAACTATGAAAGCTAAAAATTTTTCATTACAGTAAAAACATTCACAGTGTATGTCTACATATACCTCGAACAAATATACAAATTACTAAATCAATTAAAATTTTTGGTCTACGCCCCCTTAATCACGAATTAAATTAAGGATGTAATATTCATAACCGTACATTTAGACGGTTAAATTGACACACAATGTTAAACTTATATTTATTTTTCGTCAGTATCCTAACTTTAGAGTTTTTTCGCTGTACGGTAAAATATAATACGGACATGTATAACTTTGGGAGTTACTTTGCTAAATGCTTAGTAAGTCCCTGCGTACCTCGCAGACAAACCCCAAATGGAAAGTTCAAATATAACGAAACACCATGATTATATGCACGCACAAGCGTATCTTACGTTTGAGAAGATGTTTTATTTTTCTTCGAAAGCCCTGAGTGATGTAGTGGTTAACAGATTAAACAACTAGATTTTTGATTGCAATTCTCTGTAAACTTCCCTGGCTTGAATCAGATTGTGCTTTATTTGTACATTAACAATGAAAGAAAGGATGGTGCAACTTCTGTCAAATTTTCTTATTTTTATCTATAGGCACGTATATGTATGGATTATAGCCATATTTTAGAAAATATTTTCTCAGTTTCCTCTGTCAGGATTTTATTCCCCAATTGTTTAGAAATACCTCATCAGCTACTCGTGTGAATTTACTCAACAAACGTATGGTAATTTTCCATTATATGCAAAGAGGTTTCACCAGAATTCTTTTGCTTAGTATTGTATTAAGGCTAAGGGCATATTCAAAGGTCAGTTAATAGAAAAATAAATTTTTATTAAACATGAACTGATTCCGTGTACAAATGCGTGGCAAACGTGATACGTTTCTCCAACGTAATTTCTTAAGCGTAAATTAAATGTGCGAAAATTTTAAGTGAAGAAATGTTTAACCAGATAAACATCACTATTTCAAAATGGATTGAATGGTTTTCGCAGTTGAAATTAATTTAACTTAGTATTGGTTTTCTGTGTTGATGCAAGACACTTGTAGATTATTTCAAGTTAATTTATACCAATGTCTCGTAAGCATTAAAATGTTACCTGTTGGTTCAGAAAACTGAACAAAATCAAGGCGTAAAATGGCGTGCGTGCGTAAATAAAACTAAAATATTATACTACCAACTTACGATACGTGTAAGAATAATTAGTAGGTAAATTTCCTATTGGCGTTGATTTTAAGTTAAACAATCATAGATACCTGCATGATTTTCTCTAGTGCAAAATTGAAAACAAGTTACTACTCTCTCTGTAATATTTTGTACTTATTGTTCCAGTTCCAAAATGAGTCCATTATCTGTAGAAGAAGAATATCAAAACAACCCGAATTTGAAAAAAGATGACATTGCTGCACTGAAAGACTGGTTGTCCAAACAGCCACATCTTCCAGACATTCCAGGTACAATATTTAAGACTTCGTACTTGGCCTAACATACCGTAACGTTGAGGACGGCAGTATATTGTTCCGGGGAATATTGCTATGTGAAATATGAACTAAAAAGTATTCGCTGAATGTACAATTTCATTACCTATACAGTTTTTATATGCAAAAACTATTTTAAAGTAGAATATATACATTTTAAACCTGTTATATTACCACAGTAACACTAGGCCTAATATATGGATTTACTGAATATTTGAGTATACACGAAACCAATTTCTTAGAAATTTTACTGTTGTTTACTGTTTATTTCTCTATCAATTTTTTTATCATTACAACTTAAGTACAATTATTTATTAAACAACAGAAAAAGTCATTAAATTTTTTGAGGCGTATAAGTGTACTGTGTTTATACGAAAACAAATATTCTAAATAGCTTATTATATATTCATTTCGTTCTTCAACCAAGTAAGTTTTATTATTATTAACATTATTTAGATGTGCCAGTCTTCTGACATTACCTGAATTAAAAATTGTTTGGTAATATAAATAATACATTTATATTATAACCTATTCACGGTAAAGTGAGCATTTTAAAAAACAACAATGGCAATTATAAGTTAGTTACAAAAATGTTTACTACTGTTTCCTCGTATATTCAATTGTGTTTCAGAAGAATCTGAAAACCAACGTATTTATTTCTTACACGGCTATGACAAGTGACATATATATATATATATATATATATATATATATATATATATTATATATATATGCAACGCACGTGCAACTGTTAAAAAAGACAAGATGTTCACTAAACCTGATAGCAAAAACAGTAAGAAGGTATCATTTAGCAAAGGATGGATGTTTAAATTGTGGTTTGGATCTCAGAAATTTTCTACATTGGTCACAGACTTATAAATGAACTTAATTCTCCGTGTATTAACTACAATTTTTTTAAGTCATTTTATTTTACATAACTATCGTTTTATATATTAGTTATCTCGTACATGTTCTACTTTATTTTTCATATAAATAATCAACTCTCGAAGTGCCAAAAAATCAAAAACATCATTGTTATATTTGCTGTACGGGAAAGGACAAGGTCTTTACCGTTAACAGCCTATATTAGATATTGCGAGTAATAGTACAAACGTATATGACATTGTAGGGTCCTACACAGTAAAAGAATTCGTACTTTTGAAAGGAAAAGTTATCAGCGAATGTCAAAACATTAATTTGTCCAGGAACTATAACAAAAAAATTCGCAGGCTATTAAAGTGATCTAAATGTTCGAAGTAGCCTTTCTGTGGGGACTAGTGCAATACGTTGTAATGGACAAGTTGTTCAGTGTGATACAAAATAACCTTTGAATGTCTGTCACGTCTTATAAAATATTTTGTATTTATAAAAAATGTATGACAACTGATTGGCAGAAATATTTTTTGTGTCACATCAAACAATTGTTTTATAATGTACAGGAATTTAGTTGTGCATTTGCAAAACATATTTGTAAATATAAAACAATGTTTTTAAATATAGACATATCTGTTTATTGCGAGGCTTTTCCTGTAAAATTTGCAACCTTTTTTTGAAAAATTATTATTTTTTAATCATTTTGAATAAAGATTTTTTTGTTAAAGTACAAAAATGGTTTTACTGTGTACGTAGTGATTGTTTGAGATGGGTGGATATAGACGTGACAATAATGTTTGCTATGACAACCGTTATACATGTGTGTGTGAAAAAATGTGTGTTATCAGAGGAAATGCTGATAATGTTCCTACACGCGTGTGACTACAAGCTGGAGCCGACAAAGCACACCATTGAGAGTCACTACACCGTGAAGACTCAGATTCCAGAAATATGGAGCACCCGGGACCCGCTTCTACCGGAAGTGCAACGTGCATGTGATGTCTTGTGAGTGATTATCATTAAGGGTTTTCAAATGTCATAAATAATTTTCTGCAATTTTAGCACACTTCGTTGTTTACCTTTATAAAATAACAGTAAGGTAAGGATTATCTTAGTAAAATTGACTTTAAATTAACTGAAACATAAGAGGGATTTTTGAAGCACAAATTATAAATTATTATTTTAAGTAAACATAATTTTTTTTAAATACCTTACGCCGAGTTCTACTCTAAAATGTATTTACTGCAAACTGAAAAACGAGAAATATTTTTATGGCGTATATCCATATTTCAGCTTTTTACACTCAACAGTTATGTAAAATCAACACTAATAGTATGTAAAAGCTTTACCACAAATAAAGCAATGCTTGGAATTAAAATATAATTGCGTTATGGTATTCCGAAGAACTTCAAGAAAAAATTAGGATAAATAATAAGATTCGTTAAAACAACTTTTTAAAGGCCATTTTAGAGAAGAATTAAAATGAAAATTGTTATGACTACGTTGATTTGTACTCTTTCATGTGTACTTCATCCAGCTTCCATTTATGTCATCTCGCAAAACTCAATAACGATTTTACAATAAAAAAATTGTTGTTGATCACTGCAAAAAAAAAAAAAAATTCCAACACTACGATGCTACTACGATTGCGAGTGGTCTGTTAAATTATGCAACACTGATACTGCAAATAATTCATCGTACGAGCTCGTCCAGGGATGTGCATGAAAACCGGAAACAAGTGCCCAAAATATTTGTTTACGCTACTGGTACATTGAATGTGTTTTAACTTTGTGGTAGACGGCGCGACGAGAACCAACAGTAGGATAGTATGAAACATACTATAAACAGCACCAACATAGCCTGCTAGTAGTGTTGTCAACCATAGTGGGGTCAATCAACTACATATCTTTGACAAATAAGCTGGTGTTTTCACATGTATTTATAAGACTTACTGAAATGAATTTTTCTTAACCAAAGTGAATTTGAATTTCGATTTTTATAGATGTCTTGATACGTTTTGGAACAAAAGTAATATACTTTGACTCAACAAAAATGTAATTTCGCTTTTAGACTCAATATGCTGCTAAAAACATATGCATCCCCGGTACGTTTAACAGCGAGAAACCTGCATGAAAGTGGCCATGGTAGATGCGATGGATGATCATATTACCTACTGAAATTTGCTGCAATTTTCTTCAGTAGTTGCCACGGGGTTAACACGGAATTGTTATTTTCTTTTTTCCGCGTGTAGTATAGAGTTTCTCTCATACGTTTATTTGCTTTATTATAAAACTCTTCACTATTTTGGTGTCGATAAAAAAAAACTAGCATGCTTGTCGTTTATAATTATCTTCTGAATAGTGCCTCAGAATCGTCCCATAAATTTATTTGTCGCTTAATATTCTTTAAAAGTCATTATTAATATTTAACAATTGCATTTGTCGGTAAAACTGCAGTGTTGCTCATGTCATAGCGGGTTTGATGTTTTTATCTAAAAATAATATATTCCTTTGACCATATTTTGTGCCAACATTTTCCAGTAACTTCAGCCACGTGGTTCTAAAAAAAAGTAAAGTTTATGTCAGCAGAGCAAATTTTTCTGTGCAGTAACAATAGCAAACAACAGAAAAATATTTTTTTAAATAAGTACACATTTTTTAACAAAATATGTACTATCTAATAATCATGGTACAATAGCAAACAACAGAAAAATATTTAAAAAAAAAAAGTACACATTTTTTAACAAGATATGTACTATCTAATAAACATGGTACGCAGTTTATTTATTGTACAATATTTTGCACCGTGGACTTCTTTATTAGGGTTTACAAATTAATGCGATAGTAGTTACGAAACTAAAAAGTTATGAAAAGTTAAAAATAGTGCAAAAAATTATGTTATCGGTCATAAAATCCCGTTTTAGAAATATTTTGAAAAATTAGTTTGCGCCACTGAATGTTTTGGGTACGAGGTTCTGCCCATGAACATCTATCTACCACTTCACAAATTTTTTACCCCCTCCCCATTTTTACATATTATTATTTTGGCGGAAATTTTCGCAGTCACATCCTCAAAAACTAACCGAAAATTATCCTTTTAATTCTATAAATTTTTATTAGGTACCCAGTTAAACCCCCTACTTTTTTGCCCCCAACTGTGCATTTTTCCGGGGTGTTAACTAGCCTATATCACACTCCGACCCACAAACTATTTCTATGTAATAATTTCTACGTAAAAGAAAGAGAAACGAACACACGCACACATTTATACCATTAGTGATAGGTGTAATGTTTAAAAGGATGTGTGTAGAAGTCCGTACGAATGACTAAAGTAAAGAGTTTCTGCTGTATTCGATAACAACTGTTATATAATTAGCAACATACTGTGCCTCTTTCATCCTTCTCCAACACGTATTTTTTCTTCTCACTCCAGACCACTTGTGACCAATCGGAATCGCATCAGCAAGGCCTCGCTCGAATGTCTGGTCACGTTTCAGGTAACCTGCACTTTTCATGTTTCATGCCCTGGAATCCAATTTCTCAATCAACCGTTTTATCGTCAGATAGAATGGTATGATATAACGATTTTGTCATTTATTAATATCATACTGATTAGTATCAAATATTTTAAATTAGTATCTCATGAAAAATTTACTTCTTTTATATTCAATGTTATTAGAAATTAACTATAAATGCACTTCATTTGCTTCTGCGAGAGTTGTGTAGCCTCAAAATAAAAAGTGGTTTAGATGTGAACCACTCCAACGTCGGTTAATCTCAAATTAAAGTTTTAGTAAATGTATACAGCAATGGCCACAATAATGTTGGTGTAGCCTGTTCACGATAAAGTGAGCACTGCTTAAATTTTTCTTGTAACCATTGTGCTATCATCATAACTATGCTTTAATGTGAAAACATCATTGAATTTAAAACCAAGGGCCAACGTTTCAATACTCTCAAAACCTAACGTATTTGGCCCCAATAACCTACAGTTTGTAGATATTATAAGTATTGGTGGGTGCTCAGTTTAAACGAACATACTTTACTCATAAAAGTTACACAGTTGTCCTGGCTATTAAGCTGTGAGACAAGCTTTGTGTTGAAAATAAATAAGTAGCGAGTAGAGGTTGTACTCGCGGGCAGAGTATCGCACACCCTGAGAATAACGGCATTGCGATAAGTGCGGGGCCGACGCTGAGGGAAATCGATCCCGTGTCAACATTGCCTGAGGAAATGGGAGGGGGGGGGTTAAGCGTTGTAGTCACTGCACTAACCGCGGTCCAAGATTTATGCTGATACATTTATGGTCTTTTTTTATAAATATAACAGTAACATTTAAAAAAATAACATAATAAAAGATATTTGAAGCTTTTGCTATGCTGTATGGCAAGGTTACTTTACCCCAAGGTTAATATACACAATAAAAGGAACATTTTTACTGTGTACGTAAAATTGTCCAAAAGATAACCTTACTTAATACTAGAAAGCTGCTTCAATATCGCTAATCAATTTCATTACACTACGAATCCAGTAGAAAAACTTTTGAACTGTGTTAAGAATGTACCAAAGAAGTTTCGGAGATTTATAATATGCACTGAATTAGTTGACTAGCAGTCTATTTTCTTCACTGAAAAAAAAAAAAAAAAATAGTAAATTTATTTTTAGAATACTTATTAGCATTTGCAAATTGTCAAGAAAATATGTTCGAACATGTTACGGAATTTAAAAACGTTAGTTTCTGAAGCATAAAATAATGCATCGGTGTTACAAATATATATTTGGCTCCAGGGAGCAGAGTGTAAGTCAAAAACCTCTTATTTTCAGGAAAAGGATTTTAATGATTTAAATAAGTGAAAAATAACAATATGGCAGAGTTTGAAAATAACCTGGTGCCTTCATATGCTATGAAAAATAGGCCTATGTATTTTCATCTTACAATTATAATTTTTTCTTTCTTCATACACAAAATTAAACAAAAGCATGCAGACCCTACTCTTACATTCCATAAATTGTATGACATGACGGTGAGAACACTACAGGTTTTTCTGTAAGGTAACGCAAGTAATACTTCTTTTGCACAGGAAAGTCATTACGCAGCAGAAAACATAATTTCACAATAATTAAATTAATTCAAAGACAGCTAACCTTGAAGTAAGTGAGTGAAGATGATTTGGTCAGCGCTTGACGTCGAGGTCTTTAGAGCGCTGGTGGGGGGTGATATGAGGTGAGTATGGAGCAGCGCCGGAATGAATGGGTGGGGTATACTGGAGATCCCCGAGAAAACCCGCCGAACAGCGATATCGTCCGACACGATTCCCACATGCGAAATCCTGGGGACCGACTCCTCCGAACCCGGATCGCCTTGGTGGGAGGCGAGAGGTGCTAACCTTGAAGACTAATGTCTCTGCACAATTGATGGTTGTTGCTGGTGTTAGTGGTTCAGCTGTAAAATCCTTATTTTGTCAGCGAAATTAAGGAAGTTCTGATGAGTAAGTTCTACAACTTCAAATTCGTTCATTGTATGTTGTCCTTAAGATTAACAGCTAAGGACAAAATAGTCGAGGCTTATTTATACATAGGATAGATTATTCTAACACGTTGGTCAAAAAACCTCAGGAAAAATCCTTTGCCGTATTTATTTCTTAACACTACGGTGATGTTATCTTATGACTCCAACAAGCCTGTCTATCTTGGCATTCTTTGCAACTGTACTGTATTATTGTGAACGCGTTGGATCATACGCCATGTTTGCTCCATAGCTGCAGATTAGTCGATTTAACAAATTTTCTGTAAAATTAAAATGTGAGCATTCAGTTTTGTGACGTGTGAGTCGCAATGATATTCTGGAAATTGAGCTTTAAGGCAGCAAGTCACATGCTCGATTCTCTGGTCTGTAGTTTTATTATTCATATTTATAATTTATAAAATAACAGCTAAGTCTACACAATTTCACTTGAAAACTAACTTACTGACAGAATTGATAAAGTTGGTATAACACACTGCATTAGCTCACACTATTTTTACATGATTTATGTACACACAGTAAATATGAATAGGAAACTTATACTTGGATTTGTGTATATTGTTGTGCGGTTGCGAAAAGTTTTTCTGTGTAAGTGTTTGTGTATGAATTTTTATTTTCTTTGACTAAGAAAGAGTGAAAATACTAGGAACATAACTTGATTTAAAAAAAAATTTTCCCTAGCATGCTAGAAATGATAGCAATCACTTTCGAGAAATAAGCTGAGCAACTTGCATTGCGTCACTTTTTTACTTATTTATATCAGCCATCAATGCATTTGTTGCTACTTTTCCTACAAATGTAATCATGACAACTAAATTAATATTGATTTGACAGTGAGAAACATAAGGTACTGATTATGAACAATGCTAATAAATACTCTGAACTTTGCACTTATTTACTAACGACAGTAACAACTCTCTTATAATCTCACATGGCGGCGTGTCTTGACTTCGTCCCACAATCAACATGTGGTGGATGTGGATGTAGACGAAGTAGGCATCAGTTTTATTGTCATTCATATGGGTTCAAGTCATGCACTTATAGTAGCATATAAATGCCTATACCATGGACGGGTGGATAGGGGAGGCTACACCATTGTTATAAAATGATTAGCCCCTTATAAAAAAACTCTGATTATACTATTTTCAAAAAGTGATCTGAAGATCTCGCAGCAACAAAAGGGCTTTAGCCTTGCGTACAATGTAATGTTCGGTACGTCAAATCTCCTTTATGATAAACAAATTAAGGTGGTTCATCCACCACCATGTTAGATTTATATGAATTTTGCAATTGCTTTCGTTTACAAAAAAGTTTTGTACATTTGGCCCTAATAAGGAGTTGGATATAATAAATCTATATAGTATATATTGTTACAAGTTTGAGACATAAACTTTATATGTGGGCAATTCCCATGAGTTCTTTGGGATAGAGGTCTTATAATTACAAATAAAAGAGTTAAATTAAGTACTGGATTTAATAGTACGAAATACACAAAACAGTAATCAACTAGAACTCTCACAACACAATTAGTTATGCACACAATTACTCCTGTGTCACAGACACGTTAATTAACTTTGACAATTAAAGCACAAGAAAAGTCTACCATCAATTAATTAAACACTGTAAATCACAATAAAATTCAGTCATATATCCAATAAACAGTATTTCTAACAATGTCA
>PNEQ01004506.1:0-10199 GCA_003012365.1 Medauroidea extradentata | reverse complement strand
TCATGTTTCGGATGTGCTAGTAGTCACGTCCGCCGCCCTCGAAGGGTTAAGACGCAGTTGGGACAGGTATCTATGACGTAGGTTCGGCGGGATTCCCACTATGAGCCACCCGGGCTTTGAATCATCGGCCAGCCCTCAAGGTGTTACGAAACAGCCGCCGACCACTGGCCTCCAGGAACATGGCACGCAACAGTATATTTAAGGGCGTTGGACCTGTAAAAATTCAAAATTTTATACTTGTTCCAAACACTGTTCAACTTTTGCACATCAGATAACATGTCATTTCCCCAAATAAAAAAAAATTAGGCCCCATAGTTTTTGCATAATCACTCATCAAAGTCTCAAAATGGCCATTGTGGTGTAGCCAAAATAAAAAAAAAAAGTAATCAACGAATAAATTCAAAATTACAGGAACTGATAGTTAGTGTATCTATGCATTTTACGACATGGTTGACAAAAGTTAGTTTTGAAAATTTCAGTAATAGCCAAAAGTCAAAGTTATACAAAAATTTACTAATTTTCATCAATTTTTTAAAAATACAAAAAGTTATCGCTTCGTGTTCACAAAAGTGTCTTGAAGTAGCTCACATCATTAAGAATCAATATGAATTATCTTGCTTCTGCAAGTTAATTATTTTTTATTATTTTGGCTACACCGCAACTGCCATTTTGTGACTTTGATAGGTCATAATGCTAAAACTATGGGACCTATTTTTTTTTAATTGGGGAAATGACATGTTATCTTATGTATAAAAGTTGGGAAGTGTTTGGCACCAATATAAAATTTTGAATTTTTACGGGTCCAACGTCCTTAAGTTTAAATCAATAAGATCTCTATACGAACGAGCCTAGAATCTACTCACATGCAAATTATGTAAAAGTTATCTTAGAGGTTGAAATGAGCTGAGTGTGAAACATGTCTAGTTTACATTTTAACAGACTGTGATATTATACAGGGAGATGGCTGCTCTGCCGGGAAGGGACGCAGCTGGAAACCTGGTGCTGGCCTGCCGCTTCGCTGACGGGGATGCCTCGCGCTTCGTGCACACAGAGGCTACCAAGGTGTATGCCATGTTCCACGACCTTGAACTCCACCTGGCCGGGGTGGTACCTGGAGTCGTGATGGTCGTGGACAATAAGGGTGCGACCTTGAGTCTAGCCACCCGCCTCAACCTCTCCGTGCTGAGGAACCACCTCGCCTACCTGCAGGTACGTCGTCCGTATTATACACACAGCAAGATGGATTCATAAGAAGTCACTAGAGTAGGGTTGTTAGGACCAAATTCCAGCTTGAGGCATGCAAACTGTAACCCGAGTGTCCTTTTTCTAGCCTCTAACAAGTCACTAAACCAATGCTTATGTGCTGGATCTTAGACATAACCTTGTCATTGTGCAAATCTAGTCACGTGACTGACCAAAAAATATAGGTACTCTGGCTGTTGACTTATTATAACCGCCTAAACACAGTACACGACGCTTCGCAAGGTATATTTAAGCATTTAAATGACATTTAACTGCGTTTATTTTAACCGAAAGCCAGCGTCTCCAATTTATAATGTTTCTTGGAGTAATTTTTTTGTGATCTTATGTCATAGAAAAATTAATTTAGATAAACTGAAACTAGTTTTTTTTTTTATAATAAAACTCATGCAACTTCGACTAATTAACAACTGTAAGACATTTTTCCCTGCAGGCAAATGCACATGCACAGATGTGACTTTTAAGACCAGTGAATTACTTCACCTTTCTTGTCAGTGATCGTGATGGTTGTGTGTTTGCAGGAAGGATTCCCGGGGAAGATAGTAAACTTCCACCTAATAAACTGTGTACCAGTCACTGAGAAGCTGTTGGCGATAACAAAGCCCTTCCTGAGGAGCGAGCTGCTGAACAAGGTCAGTCTCTTAATACGACCATTTGAGCTGTGTGAATTTCGCGGATTCATCTGGCAGCAGCCTGGCTTTCACAGTCTTTCACGCACTGACCGCAACTGATTGTTAGAGCTATTGACTTTTTACGAAAAGAATTCTGCATCAGATTGTTTCAATGCCTTAAGTGCACATCTGCAGCTTTGCTTGATGGTTATTGGCAGTGTGTCTTTGTGCTGAGGTGTCTCTAATTTGACTGTGCTAATATTTTTTGTTGTTCTTCATCCCTCAAAATCTGACGAATAATCACGAAAAAGCCACTATAACTGGTTTTAATGCTTATTGTAAGAGTAGTGAACTAAATTAATTAATATCGTGGACATACGTCACTGTAGCATTTGCTGTATGTCCACACTACTCACAAGGCATATTTATAACTGATCTTAATCATTGGCTTTGCCAAAAATCTGAATGTTCGTTTAATTAAAATCTTTCACAATTGTTAGGCCATAAATATATTTTTTTTGTTAACCGCTACAAATATTTTATCTCTGTCCGTTTATATGTAAAAAAAGAGATATTTACAAGAAAAGTGATTTACAAATCTCTGTAATTTCTTACAACTATATCCATAAATTAACGAACATTATTTGATAAGATTATTTTTAGTTGTGATAATGAACGTACACCTAAGAATGTCATACAATTATTGAATTCTTTAAAAACGTATTATGCTGTGGATAATATACTTATTGTAATAAGTGCGTAGCGTAAGAAACATCAGTTGTTACGTATAAAAGTTATATGCTTTAGAAATTAACATTTTAGTGGGCCCTAAACAGTATTTAAGGTACAGTATTTAATGGCAAAAAAATGTTGATAGATTCCAATTTAATATTGTCACGTGTAACTATCTGGAATACATCTGTAGGTCTTGAAAAATTCGCGAGTTCAACGACCAACATGCTAGAATCCAATGTCATATGCATACTCAAGCTCCGTCTATTCGTTCATTGTCTGCTGTCTGAATGAGTAGCAGGTAATGGACAAATGAAGGGGCTTCGGTATACACAAGATAATGGATTCTAGCATGTTGGCCGTTGAACTCGCGAAATATTCCTAGCCCTATACATCTGTAGTAGAATCAGAAAAAAAATAAAGGAACCTAATGGTGGTCTAAAATAGGGGAGTGAGCATAACTCAACATAACTATCAGGGGCAAAATAAAACAACAACATGAGACCACTCGCTTCTATGTAGATTATGCAAGAGGATAACAAGGAACGCAAAGTTAACGTACTTAGTGTTGAGTTCGTGTGTATTTCTGATGTAGCACCTAAAATAAAAAAAAAACGTTATACACCATTACGCTGGACTTAAAACTTAATATAACTGGGGCCAGTGAAAGATTAATTATGACAAAATTAAAACACCTACTGCTTCATTTAAAAGACTACAATTTATTAAAGAAAATAAGTATTTATAAAATTTATCACAGAGAATGGAATCTGACAAAATGAAGACTAGATAAGTTATAAATACATTTTAAGATTAATTTAAACCTTTTAAAATTCTGACAATTAACAACTAACAGTTATTTAGACAGAAGTTAACATTATAAAGTTTTGAAGAGAACCTGTAAAGAATTATTTAAAACAAATAACAAATTAACAATTTTTTTTAAAATCAGCAACATTAAAAGATATTAATTTAAACAAATAATTATTATTATAATTCTTCTCATCCCTTTCAAGTTAAGTTAAACGTTAGCACGTGTGTGGGTGTTCAGATTGAGACTCTCTCCCGTTTTAATTTTTCAAAACAAATGCATTTAAATCTTAACTTTAACTCCAACATTCTTATTTTAACATTCCCGTTAACATTAACTTTACCTTCTGTATTTAACTGTACCGTCTGCCTTGAAATATAACAAAATAAATCGCTAAACTTAACATTAACGTAGCACTTAGGGCTCGACAGGCGGAATACTTAAGGTTTGTGGCGACGGTCCACTATGGCCAGGGCATCTCATCCTCTCCTCCCGGCCAAGCCCTTAAAAGCAGGCTTCTTTGCCGACACCAACACGACTATTTCACTAACTTATATCTCAAAACAAGAGCCCATAGGAGGCGGATTCCATCCCAAGGCTGACGATTCACGCCCGAAACGGACCTCTTCCCAGAAGTACTCAGCGAACTCTGCACAAAGGCAAGTGTTCATTGCGAAATAACCAGACCTCTGTCTTCCCACAGTAGAGTCAATGACCTTCCAACACTCTAAACAAGACTTTAAAAGATTACGACGTGATAATATGGATAAGAAAACTATTTTTATGTATCAGTGTTTAAAATATTATAAAAACAAGCTCTCTATTTTTGAGAGAAAGAAACGTAATATTGTTACCATATGCTATAAGACAATATTTTAGCTTAGAGTTACAAATGAATTGATAAAATATCGTGGAACCACTTATTCATGCAGTTAATGGCATTACTTTAAGTTACATGATACATAGTACAATCGATCTTTGCTGTGTGCAGTTAAAGTACAGTCTGTGTTGAATAATACTAAATACCTAATATATTTTGTCACTTTTTCCAGCTAAAAGTTCATTGTAGCGGTATGGAATCATTATACGAGTGTGTTCCTAAGGAGATTCTGCCGCAAGAGTATGGCGGAAGTGCAGGATCGTTTTGGGAACTACACAGTAAGTATTCTTGAATAAAAGTACGTTTGTCTTCTGTATTAGTTATAACACAATGTGTGCAGCTCAAATTAACTGTTATTTTGTCTATTGTTAATGCTTTCTCCCACAGTTTTGCAGTTATACTTTGTAAGCTGACAGTAATTTTGTACCAAGTTATTCACTGAAGAGGTAGAAAGTAGTAGGGCTTACCGTCTCATCGACAGCGAGGTTATTAGAGAGAGAGTAAATATCTAGCGGGGAGTGTTTTTAATTAAAGTAAAGCAAACACTTTGTACTATATAGTTGTAGGTTGTACGTGTAATCTCGCTAAGCTCAAGTCTTTGATATAACTAATGGTATCCTACCTACTATATGAGGTAGTATAAACCGACCGGATACCGTGATGTACCTTAATGTCGTGGTAAACCATGTTCGGGGTTCACAAAATTAGGAAGGCTTTGTACACCGAGTTCACTAGGATAACATCAGAGAACAGTCATAGCTCCCGGCAATACATGACCAATGTAACACATATAATATCATAATTGAAATGTGTAGCATATGTCTGTTACTGGAGTCCGAAGCCTTAGTATTACGAAGCCGGGCAGGTTTACACTGTAGAAAAATACTCAAGAAGGCTCTTGAAAATGTCTGACAACACGAAGTATTAACACAGAGATTTATTTTTAAATTATTCTTGTAGAGGTAACCATTGTACAGACGTTTTGTTATTAACATAAGGAAAAATTGTCCTACCATTCAACTGACACATTTAAAATGTCCGTTTGCATTGGGACGTGCTGCTCGTGCGCGGCCTCTAAACTCGAATTTACTAAGGTCCGACTTACATGTACTCACTACTTCTCTGGTAGCCTTTATGCGCATGGAGATCAAGTATAGTGAAGAGTTTCCATAGGCAACTCGCCTGCCCAAAACAAATATTTTGTTGAG
The DNA here is from genome assembly GCA_003012365.1 of Medauroidea extradentata. Taxonomy (NCBI): domain Eukaryota; kingdom Metazoa; phylum Arthropoda; class Insecta; order Phasmatodea; family Phasmatidae; genus Medauroidea; species Medauroidea extradentata. The sequence goes on along the minus strand of PNEQ01004506.1, from coordinate 4,697 downwards.
TGGCAAATGTTACCCTTGCAATCCTTTCTACATTTGACGGTACGATACTGAAGAACTGTGTTAATAATTTTATTTTTCTAAATAGTTTACTCCTATTGAAATAATCTTTCAACCCTTACCAATTTAAATTTACTGCCTATATATATATATATATATATATATATATATATATATATATATATATATATATACATATATACATATATATACACATATATATATATAGAAAGACACATTATAAATTATTATACACAGTATTTAAACAATATATACGTTTTACTGCAATTTAAATATGTTTATCCGTTTCGTTGAACCAATTGCAATAATTTGACTTGCTCCCCATACGTATAAAAAATCGCACCTTTCAAAAACTGTAAAGAGGCCTGTCTATATGACTGTGCAAATGAGTTGCAATGGGTAATACATACGCATTTATTTGGCAAATTTATATATCTAATCACTTTGTACCTATCTCTGTAAAGAAAACATGTTTCAGAGAAGACAATGCGGGTACTTTAAAAATATTTCCTGAAATGAAAAAAAAAAAAAGAAAGAAAAAACTATTTCTGAGCCCTTTAGCATGGTTGATAGCGGATTTTTTGCACGGATATATAAAAAACGTACTATTAAATATATTAATCTAATTGATATTTGTACAGTGCATTTCTTACAGATTTTCTAGAAATACAAGTTAAGACTTAAATAAATTAAAAATTTCGACTTACAGGATACTAACTTTCAAATCGATCAGACGAGTAGAATTGCTCACAATAATGAAAAAAGCTAGAAAAGAGCTTATGATCTTTAATCGGCTTAACAGATATCCTTTAATCATAATTAAGAACACTTTCGATCAAGTAACCATTTAAAAAATACCAAATTAAAATCGATAAAATTGTTTAGAAGCTAAGATGCCACAATTAGACACACAGGTACACAGACAGATACGTCACACATATAACACCCCTCTTTTTGCGTCGGGGGGTTAAAAATAACCCGGTCAAATACTGAAGTTTCGTAATTCCAGAGCTATAACGAAAACACCGCGCGCCATTTTTATTCCTTGTCTATAGAAGCGGTGGGGTTCAAGATGTTCACATCAGTGTAGATATAAAGGCGCCCGCCTTGTGGCCCTATATTTGTGTGAGTGAGGCACGGCGCCAATGTTGACCGGCTCATCTGGCGCCTGTCCCGAAGACATTGAATCTACGTGCTGTGGTATCGTAGATCACTCGCCTGACTGACAGTTCAGCGGCGACCCCATGTTTTTACTGGTAGAAAGTTTTAAACAAGCTCCAATACGCTTTTCTATCGTAAATTATTTCAAATCCCGTGAGTACAGGTTTATTTATAATTAGGGACAGGAAAAAATCGTCGGTTCACTAGCCTGTAGGATTGACTCCAAGAATATATGTGCACTCAAGAATACATCAGCTGTTCGTTAGCTGCTCACTGACACAGTGGTATCACAGAATATGTAGGAATACAGAAGTGAAATAGCCGGTAGGACAGCGAACTCAGTCACACACGCCAGCAAAATGGCTTCCCTGGCCAACAACATGGCGGATACGCCTACAGCCAATCAGCGAAGGTAGTTACCCTGATAGCCGGCAGCCAGGCCAATTGGAAACCTGCCGTGACGTGCAAAAACCAAGCAGACACGGGGCTTGTGTTAACAAACTCGGGCAGCCAATAAGCGGCGGAGTTCGCCCGTATCAAAGGAGCCGCCACGTTATTTCACGTCTGTGTTACTATTTAGTCTGTGGTGGTATAGGGCATTTGTTTAGTTACATTTTTGTTACTGGCCCAGCAACTTCCAGGAAGTGTCAAATATGTCAAGGGCCAATTGCGAAAGTGGCACGAACATACAGTTACTGGGATTCTAGCTTGTTGCTCAAATAAAACGCGAATTTTTCAGGTCCCTAGTTATAATACATTGAAAAAGCCGTTTTTAGCCATTTTGAGGGGCTCCGAAACGATCTTTCTGATAAACGTGATGATTTTAAACTGCCGTTCCTCCGTAGTTTGAAGTGTGTGTTACTTTCGGAAATCCACCCGTTAGAAACACTTTGAGAAGTTTATTAGTAAAATAAATTCTGCTAGCACGTTGCAACGCTGTTTACAAGGCAAACAGACGGACGCTTAAACGTTGCTTCACTTCTGTGTCTTCAGCGATCAAAATAACTTTATGAGGTCGTCAGTGTAAGGTTGTTGTAACAGCACTGGAAGTAATGTTGTTATGCATAGTTACTCAGAAATTGACAGAACTCTTGCTATTTAAGTCTCCGTTTAACAGGATCGAAAGAAACATAGGTTTTCACAGAGAAACAGCGGAGATTACAGTTGCGAAAAATGCAAATGTTTCTTGCATGATAAATGGCTGCATCTAACTCTCGTAATTAAGGCCATGGTCTGTAATATCTACTTTTTAGCTATCTTAATTTTTACGTCCAAACGAGAGCAGATACAAAAAATTTAACAGTTTTGTTTAAAATTGTTTTCTCAATATTGTTTGATATTTTCAAGGCACCTGTAGTTTTAGCTAAATATGTAACAAACGAAGTTCTGGTTTATTGACTTTTTAGTCGAAACTGTACACTGTCTTGCTTTTAAAAAAATTAGCTATTATTGCAAAAACTATTTTAAACAGAACTGCCAGACGGATTTTTGAAATCTGCTCTCGTTTAAGCTTAAAAAAGTAACAATCGCAAAAAACTGTAGGAACTGAACAGCATGGCCTTAAGAGTGAAATTATTTGATAAACTGCTTGTACGAAGTTTACATCGCGGTTTCATGGATTCGAATTTTGAGGTCATCTATTGGGCGTTAAGAAAACTAGCCATGTAATGCTAACCAGCTTTTCTTCGTCACATAATCACATTTGCTTGATCACCAGTGCTCATCCACGCTCCTGTCATATGCATGCAGGCAGTGCAGTATTTCGAGATGACGGGAATTAAAAAACTGGCAGTGATATTAATTCGTAAATGTTTTGAGTATTTTTACCAAATGTGATTAATGCAAAGTACATTTTAAAAAGACATAAAACAAACTGCGTACTAGTGAGTGATGCGCAAAAAAGTAAATATTTCAACCCACCGTGAGATTAAAATAGTGCTAAGGTCCAGCGACTGACTTTATTCTCTTCACAAACACAGTAATTAATTTGTTCATCTATCTTTGCTGTTAAGTCTATTGTTTACTTTTTTTTTTTGCGCTATTTTGCGTGAATTGCTGACTGATACCAGCTTACCCTAGTAGAGAGCAGGTGGTTGCCTGGGTAGTAGTATTTTGAGTGTTCGAAGCCTAGAAGTTTCGAAAACCGTAAGTACGACGTAGCACACGAATCACGCCCTACCCTGCGCAAGTCACTGAATTGGTGTGAACTCTTCTCTCCGACAACTCACCTCTATCAGTGGTGACCCTTGTTACCCGCCAGTGGGTCTATTTTGGTTCTTATTACGTGTCTTCACGGGTCACACTAAAATAGAAGGAAAAACTTAATTATCATAAATAAAATGCGGCAAATGAGTTTGGTGCGTGCGAGAGACGGCTCGCGATGTGCGTATATCGCCAGCTTTATCCCAAATTATGCACCCTTTCTTCTACGAGACTACCTCATCTGCACTATACAAAAGATTATTAAAGAAAAACGTCGGCCCCCAACACGCGCAGTTGCCAGACCAACCCCCGTCTCTCGGGCTCAGCTGGTCAGGCGAAGCACTCTCTGCGCTGTGTACTCGCGACACGCTGTCCGGTCGCTTCCGTGGCTTCCAACCCAGTGTCCCTCGAGCGCTAACCTATGGCGGCACCGGTCAGCGACTCCTGCCTAAACTCCCTTGGCCAATCGGGCACGCGTCAGTAGCCCTAAAATCACTAGCCCTAAAGTCACTAGCCCTAAAATTTTTCGTCTCAAAACCGCCAGTAGCACAAAAGTCAGTAGCCCTAAAGTCACTAGCCCTAAAATACTTTTAGGGCTAGTGACTTTAGGGCTAGTGATTTTAGGGCTACTGACGTGTACCCGACCAATCACAGGCCAGCTCGCAGACAATGGCTGCCACCGGTCGCCGTCTCCCGCGCCGCGTTTGTTAATTTGTTTTTCTTTTCTTACGACAATACTTACAAATAAAAAATTACAATTGCAATTTCACACTGTACAAATACAAAATTTTTATATTAAACATAAGGAAACTTTAATTATAATCTTACTACGATTATTAGCATATTACTCCCTATAGTTTTATATTATTAAAGATAAAAGTGCGTTGTACACGCGTATACACTTTAAAATATTCTGCGGCAAATTCTTTGTACCGAAAAAGGATCATAAAATTACCCATTTGACCATTTACGGCCGCCTGGAAATATGGCTAGAGAAGATAGCATCTGGCAAAAATGTTTCGTGGCTTCATACCCTTGAAAACGCTGTAGTTAATTGCAACACATACAATTTGGTGATTTACGTTTGCAACAAGGTAGCTGTCTGCATACTAACAGGCATTAGAGACATGAACTTTTCGCGAAAAGAATTTTGCCCCACTTTGTTCCAGTGCCTTATGTGCACGTCTGCAGTTCTGCTTCACATATATTGGCAGCGTGCCTTTGAACTGTGACGTTTCTCATTTGACTGTACCAATCACAATAAGGTTACTGTAACACCACACGTCTGTGATTTGCGTGTAAAACCCCACGACACA
>PNEQ01004505.1:0-17002 GCA_003012365.1 Medauroidea extradentata | reverse complement strand
TGAGAGGTGAGCTAGGCTCACGTAGCGTACGCCAGTGAAGTACGGGACGAGGCAGTATTCGTTATCGGAGGCTGTAGCAATAACAAGGCGTGGGACGCTGAGACCGCATCCGGAGTTAGTTATCGTGAGGCAAGTACGTGACCGACGGGCTTGGTGCCAGAGGAGAGCGCTGACGTTAGGGGCCGATAGGATATCTGAACGGGCCGTGGGATGTGTTTAGTCATGTGGGCGTGAAGACGACGAGTTAGGGCTTACCGCGGGGAACGGGGAGGATTTTTCCCAGGTACGGAGTGCTGACTCACTGCAGACGGTGCATGTACCCTGTACTTGGGCGGGGTAAGATAGAGACGAATGAGGTTTGAGTACGAAGGTAGCATAGGCGGGGCTTGCCAGTGGAGGGAAGGTATGGGCAAATAAGCGTGGAAGACAAAGGTAGCATAGGCGGGGCTTGAAGGCGGAGATGCCCGAATTAGGAGACATGTTCGGGAGTTGTCGAGGTGGACGCGACGAGCGAACTACGTGTTGAGAGAGTCGTGTGTTGATCGGAGAGTGTGACGGACGTGTTTTTGCGTGATGGGTGCGATGCGCGACGGACGTGTTGGTACGGTGGTCGTGTGTTGATCGGAGAGCGCGACGGACGTGTTTTGGAGAGTGATGGGTGCGACGAGCGACGGAGTGTTGGCTTGTATGTTGAGTCCTCGTGGAAGGCGGACGGGTCTGTGATTCTTGGTTCCTGTGAAGAGGCTGCCAGAGGGGCCTGTGAAGACCGCTATGCCTAGCTCTACAGAATGAGTATAGTCATGCAGGGAATAAGTCCCTTATTATGATTGTTTTAATTGATTTTCGTTAATGTAGTTTATGAACCTTACACCCATGCACCCCTGACGTATAGGCTATTGTAATGATATTCGTATTTTAACTTAATTTTGTCTCAGGATAAAAATGGATTTTTGTTGAGAGTTGAAGGAACAGGCGAAGTCCTCTTATAAAGTCGGGAAGCCTCAGTACCAACGAGTCTTACGTTTTGCAGTATTAAGAGTATAGAGTATGTAATTGAAGTTCAGACACCGGTGAGATAATTAAAGATAAGATGAATGTTGTTATTAATCTCTTGATAAGTTAGCATTTGGTGAATTTGATGAGGTAAATGGCCAGAGTTGAGCCTTATGTTGTGATTAGGACCAGCCTCTTGTTTTGTCGTTATAAGTCTGGATAAAGACCTTTTCGTAGTTGGACACTGGGCGTTAAAGAGATAAACTTTCATTGTGTATCAGAGATTTTGTTGTGAATTTCTAAGTCGTTTATTAAATGGAAATTGCGAACCGAACAGGGTTATCGACTTCTTATTTACAAAGTTTAAGTTAAGTTCCCCCCTTATTTTTATTCATGGTAATGTTCATTAACTGTACTTTTATGGAGTCAGCTTGAGTGTCTCGTAACTTAAATAATTATCTATCTTATTATTGTTTTTTTTTCTTTTTTTATCTTTTCTTTTCTTTGTACTACCGCTGTTTCCTAAAAGATCCTTAGTATCCTCATGTATTGCCAAGGCGAGTTATAGAAGCTCTACCATAAGTTTTAGAGAGATGGACACACGTAGTAATTAGCTTGTAGTTGTCGTCGAGGGTACAGATAAGAGAATAAGGTAAGTAACCCTCCCTGAGCATGGCATCCTGGCCCGCCATGCATGTGTTTTTGGAGATTGTGTTAGTTTATAATTGGCCAGGTGGTGGAGAGCCCCCTTGTGAAAGAATTACGTGTTGTCATCCATCTGTTCTTCCATGGAGTTTATAATTATAAGTACAGTCTACCCATGGTCTCCCCGAGATGGAAAATTCCCCCCGGCGACCTTTAACAATATATTTCGCTTTATCATTTGACATCATTGCAAGGACCTTTGACAATTTAAGAATATTTCAGTTTAAAATATACATGATTCCTAAGAATAATGAAAACGTATGCTTGTTTTGAAAAGTATGTTAGCTGAAAATAATTGCTACTGCAAATGTCACCACAATTGTTTGTTAATTATTTAGGCATAATCGAATATAGTAGGTACTATAATGATTCTCCTACCTCAGTAGAATATATTGGAATTTTGACTGTACATAAAATGTATATTCCCTGTATATGTTTTACATAGTTTACATGTTATTTCAATGGATTTACAAACACTTGTTGAAGTACAAATATTTACCCCATATCTAGTAAATTTTCACGGATTGTTTCTAAGAAAACTTTGAGAAACATTGTAGTAAATCATAATCCTGGCTAGTCGAGAATGGTTAGGTACACACAACTCACAATCACTAGTTTGCTCAGTTTATGTACTAAGAATATACCAAAAATGTAAGTACATAGTATTATTTAGTTTCTTTATTTTTATGTTAATAGGCCTAAACAAAACTATTTTAAAATATTGTAAAGCGACAATGCTATTTTTTTAAGCTAATCCTATCAAAATATTATACCTTTTTTTACTCTTTCTTTGTACAGTTAGCTTAGAATACTGCTTTAAAACAATGTTATATTACCTATGACATTGTAATTATTTAGGTTTTTGGTATTAAAACCTACCTAATTAATATATTCCACATCCTACCTTAATGCGGTATATTTATAAAGAAAGATGCTGGACTAAGCACACGTCCAACATTGCTGCTGTATTTTAATCACCTGCCTGGTTCCTGTCTTCTAATTAATTCCAAAATGTAGAATTCAATACTAGCAGCGATAAAATTAAAAGATTTTCTTACTTCATTGCTCAATTCCTGAGTGAGAGTAGGCACTGGAGGTAGGGCTTCACCACTGGTACTTTCTGACGATAGTTTAGCAAGGTTCGCAGCCATTGTTTCCTTGTCCCTTTGACGTACAATAGCTTCAACTGCTAACCATTCAGACATAGTATTTTCGTAATTTTTCCTGAGGTTTTGGTCTAGTTCTCTCCGAGACTCTTCTGAACTTTCAAAGCTGTAGTGGCCTAGGAGATACGGCCACACCTGAAAATATCACATACGAATGCTTAACAGTGTAGATGACGCAATATATGTTTTTATTTACACAAAATACAGTGAAAACAATTTTATATACAACTTATATTTAAAACAATTCTACGTACATAAAAACAGATTACAGAGAAATTAAATATTTTAAATATATTCTGGCAATATGCCTAATCATGTACATCTCACTTCAGTCTTCGACCCATCCCGGACGAGCGCACTATTTAAGAAATATGTCTACATAACCTCACTTTGCAATGATAATTTTCTATGTTTCTGTACAACAATACAACTGTACACCGCCTCCTTCAGTAACTACGCTTCCTTCTCAATTCCTCGTCATTCCACACTACATTTTTCCTTCACCAAATAGGCCCACAACTAATGTAACTATTTACTAGCCTACATATTAAGCTCAACCAAGAACTGCTAATACCATCCTCGACAAACCAACACTCCTATCTAAACAACACCATCATGTTATTGGTTGCCATGTCACAATAGTAGTTTATAATAGTATGTTTTGGCAATAGAGAATAGGGAACCAGAGCCTCGGAGCCAAAAATTGCCGATCGCATTCGGGTATGTTCGGGTCGGCCACAATCTTGGATGATTTCATGGATGCCATATTGAATGACGTCATGGCCGCCATATTGAATGACGTCATGGCCGACATATTGAATAACGTCAACGTGACCTTGACCTAAGTGTCAAAATTTTCAACACTTCAAAAGGTCAAAATTTACAAAATTATAAAAAATCAAATTATTTTCATTACATATTAAAAAACCCCAAAATGTACAAAACCATTTTTTTAAAATTTAAATGTTAAAAATATATATCTGCCATCTTGTTTTACGCACATGTTGCCACCATCTTGTCTGCGACATCTGTTGTCAATTGTTTTACTTAAATGTAGGCAACCATCTTAAGGGCGCCGCCTACGAGCGCGTGAGAATTTCAAAAGCGACAAAGCAGTAAGGTCGACCTTAAAGCACGCATCAAATGCCGCATCGCCTCAACGAGCCAAGCGCTGAACTAGTGTGCAAGCTTCCCGCCGAACGGTTTTTACTATGTTACATAAAGCAGTTACCATATAAGTATATTGGTGGAAAGTCTGCAACTAGTTCAGTGCAGGTCACAATCTGAGTTTCACATACATCCGTTTAGTGCATTTTGAAATACGAAAGTCGGAAGAGGCCGTTTTTAGCCATGTTGGAGGGCTTGGAAACAGTATTTTTAATGAGTGTGGCATCTTAACAATGAAGTTCCGACCTTGTCTGAAGTTTTTTTGTACATTGGCACAATGGACACATGTGGAATAGTTTTGTAGAAAAAAACCTGTTTATGAAAACACTAGAACACATTTAAAGCGAGGGGTAGGCCTTAATAGGTTTCCCTGCGAGCCTTCCGAAAAATGTTCGAATTTGCATTCCAACTAAACCCCACTTATATTTCAAAAAGAAAAATCTTTAAAATAAAATCAATTTAATTTTAAAAATCGTCATATTATACCTGGTCAAGATTCCGAAACAATGAATCGCTCCACGAATTTTTTAATGGCTTATTTACAATGTATGTTCCCAATTCCCATATAAAATCAATCGAAATTCTTTAAATAAATTTTCTTCATTAATTAAAATACACTTAAATAATTTATATTAAATTTTATACTTATAACAGTAGTTAAGTACACCGGATTCTTATCAAAGCTATACACGAAAGATTGCCAACACATTCTGTCAAATAAGAATAAGGAATTTCTCCGAATCCCGCGAAAACATTTTTATTTCGTATTACAACACCCTGCTCATATTTCATAAAGAACATTTTTTAATGAAACAAATTAAATTAAATGAATAACGAACATGAACTCATTAATTATGGGTGATTTTAATACTTATCTCTTAAAAGAGTCTCACGAAGAACTACTTCTTACTGATATTTTATTCCCGTGTAAATGATCGATTTTATTTCTTGAAGTTACACACCATACTCTTAATGCAGATACACTGCTCGACCTCATACTCACGTCGAAACCAGATAAAATCTTAAAATTCGGCCATTATAATGTACGAGGACTATCTCACCATGACCTCATTTATGTAGCTTATTCACTTCATATGCCTAATTTATTACCAAAATTATAACCTACAGATATGTTAAAAACATTGACACGGAACAATTTCTTAGCAACGCTTCTGAATTGCAGTGGAGTGATGTAGATAGACTATTCACATTCATTTGATGAGAAAGTTAATTTCATTAACTTGTTATTAGAGACGCTTGTTGATAAACATATTCCATTGCGAACAAAATCTGTTTCTCTTCCAGCAGCTCCGTGGTTGACAAAGGAAATAAAAAACATAAGTCAGCAGATCAGCCTAAGTGCCAACGAACTTAACGATCATTTCATTAGTTCCTGTGACGACCTTAACTTGAAAGTAAAAAATGAAACCTTATATTTTATAGAATCACACAACAGTGGTGAAGGCGAACGTTTCTATTTCAGTGTGGTCAGACCTGTTGATATCTTTAAGGCTATTTAACGAATTAAAACTGAAGCCCAAAGTAATGACAAAACCAGTATATACATAATTACCTTAGCATTGCTGTTTAATCTTAGAGTCTTAAATAATATATGCAACCAATCGTTGGTCACAGGTAGTTTCCCAACTCAGTGGAAACTGGCAATGCTAATACCGTCGCTAAGTTACAAAATCCTGAGTCTGCCAGCGAATATATGCTTATAAACATTCTCTCAACCATTTCCTAATCTCTTGTGTATATTGCTCACCAACAGATTACAAAATAGCTAAGCATAAATAATCTTCTGGTTGACTATTAGTCTGGCTTTAGAAAAGGTTTTAGCACATGTGCAGCACTTCTGCAGGTAACTGATGACATTAAACAAAACATGTACAATTGTATGCTAACTATTCTGACTCTGTTAGACTTTAGCAAAATATTTGACTCAGTTGACCACAAACCTTTAATCGCTATGTTAAAATAATATTTCAAATTCTCTGTTGTATCATTAGAATAGATTAAAAGTTATTTATAACGAGCTACCTAAGCAACTACTATATTGTAAATGCCATTTGTCTGCAGATGATTTACAAATCTGTATTCCAGTACACACAGGTAACATAACATAATCTATTGATGCAATTAACCATGAGCTATGAAACAGTAAAACATTAACATAAATTAAACAGAAATTAAAGCCTAAGCAAACACAATGCATTATAATTAGATCTAATAAGCTTCTAAAAAAAATAAAAAATTGCTAGAGCCCCGGAAATCATGCTTAATGGTGAACCGACTCCTTTATCGAAATAATCCAAAAACTAAGGCATTTATTTTAACGAAATTTTAACGTGGCATGAACATGTCACCTTGACCATTCACTCTGTGACATTTTACCCTCGTAACCCGACACCCCCGCCATCTTGGACGACATCATGGCCGCCATATTCTAATCCGACACCTCGGCCGCCATCTTGGATGATGTCAGAGTGGTGTAATTCTTTTGCAATATCCGACATTGTACTGAAGAAAGCTGCACCAGCTGCTGACTTATACATATGCATTTATGAAATACTCCATTCAACAGTGTTAATCAATTCACCCAGTATCTCCATTAGTTTTTGTATGTCCATCTTGGCAGCCGGTTGAGCCATGGATTTATTAGTTTTATGTATAATTGCACTCTCTTGTTGTTTTAAATAATCACTAATTCGCTCTGTCAAAACATAGAGTCTATCGTTTAACTCTCGTCGAACTTCATTAAAAGGTTCGTCCACTGTCATCAAGTTGCGAACAATCTCAATTTTAACATTTTCCATCTTCACTCCCAACTGTGAAATGTAGTTTCGAATAATTTAATTTTGTTCCTCCAGTAACATCTGAAGTGCTTTATGTACCTCACTTTGCATTTCTTGTATGTAATGTTTCGTAACTGCATCCTGTAGGTGTTCGGGTTTTCCAACATTTCTAATTACTCTTCCACCAGCATAACAAGACCCGTCATTCCTTATTACCATGCAGCCACCATCTTCTTCTTTGCCAGAGTGTTGTTTTAGGCTGCTCTGACCGAACTTTGATAATATGTAACTCATTCTCGACGACCGACAGTAAACTGGTCGAAACCTCTTCTATACCATCATTTATATTGGTCACAGTCTTTGGCCAACACTAGAAATCAAAACTTATCTTTCCAGCATAAATAACACATGTCTTTGAATTCTGCAAATGTCATGTCTGTGTTACCACAATCGTCATACACATGACACAAATTTAGATCATCCATACAAAACATCAATATCAAATTCGCATTGTCGCATAACAGTTGTTTGGATATGCGTGAATAGGTCTGACAAATAGAAGCGGTCTACGCCTACATGATGTTCCATGCAAAGGCACTCTCGAATACAATTTTGTTTATCGCAAGCAATGTCAAATACAAACACAGAGTTCGGTTTAGCCTTGCTCGGTGGTACAACTTGTTCATTGTCACTGCATGCAAAATAACCAATTTCTTTTATAGCCTGTAAATTACGAGACAGTCGTTGGTACTTTGGTTGCTGGAGCGATTTCCAGTATAGGTAAGCATTTTCAAATCGAAGTCCATTCTGTTCTTCGAGTAAACTAAGTATACACGTCTTGCCTGCTCCACAATAATGTATCTAATTGTGTTAGGCAATATGACACCATGACATGGTTCATGAGTGGTCTCCTCATCAGCTTATGTTACATGTACAGGAAAGGTAACTTTCTGTTTGACGATCTCCATTGTACTGAAAGAAAAATGTGTAATGGAAGAGTATTTATACATTAATGTTCAATTTTATGTTATGCCTCGAAGAAGTAACATCTATGTTGGTCAAGGCATCATGGACACTCTTATCAATAGTTTACCAGTTGAGCTACATATTTCCGGATACAAGTTTTGTGGGCCAGGAACAAAGCTGAAGAAGAGATTAGCATGTGGTGACAGTGGTATCAATGTACTGGATGAATCCTGCAAGTGGCAAAACATAGCCTATTCACAGTACAAAGATTTAGAATCTAGACACGAGGCCGATAAGTTACTGGAGTACAGGGCCGATGAAATACACAAAGCACCAGATACAGGCCTCGGAGACAAAATAGCAGCCTGGGGTATCTCCAACATAATGAAAGCCAAGGTTAAGACAGGTATGGGTTTTAAGCCAAACAAAAGGAAGAAGATATAAACCTTAAAAAGTTGCAGGTGAAGAGTAAAAAAATTAAGCAAGGATAAGAAGAAACGAACATCTGCTACTATTCCTACATTTAGTGTGAAATAAGGAAATTTGAGCAAGGTCAATAATGAGGCAATTGGTGGGTTCCTGCCATTCCTATCTGCCCTGGGGGCTCTTGGTGGTCAAATTGTTGCTTCAATCGACATAGTACTTGCAGTCAACACTGCATCAAATTAACATAAACAACTGTCTGAGGCTCAGCATCACAATACTAATATGGAAGCCATTGCAATGGGGCCGAAAAACGGGCAAGGTATTTATCTACGTCCATATCCTATTGGTGTTGGAAGAATAAAGCGACGTCTTGGAAAAATATTTTAATGTTCCTGCCAAGAAGACCACTTACGAACATTGACATAGAATTGTATGCACACAAATTAAAATTTCCAAACTTCAGGGGTATTTATGCATAATAAACTACCATTTAACCCCAAACAAATCTAATGTGCTATTATTAACCTGCATACAAATTAAAGGCCCTGGAACACACTGGGTAGTTTACAAATAGTGTGGAAGAAGACAGTTTCGGAAATTCGAGACCTCCATGTGAACTTTACAATTCCCTCAGAAACACTATACTCACTTACAACTATGAAACAGAGCAAACTCCAAACAACTGAAACTGTGGTCATTTGTGTCTTCTGTTTCTTATTCGTCCAAGTAAATAAAAGCATTAACCATAGTATGGAATTCATCAGTTATGTCTATAACACTTACCTTGACAGCTCGTAGCTCGGAGCTTCATGCCATACATTTTTTTCGTTGGAATTGGAAGGAGAATGGTGGTTTGGCCTAATTGATTTTCACGCATACATGCTATGCCAAACACTGATGAAAAAAATGTGCATTGTATATAATGAGAAGTAATGAAAGCATAGTAGAGGTTTCGCTTCCTATTAGCTCTTACGAAATTGACGAAATTGCTAGGTACATCGATGAAGTATTGCCTCCTGGAATCGAGTTTGAACTATGAGGTAATCCAAACACCCTCAAGAACATGTTAAGGTGCAATGAAAATGTAGAATTTTAAAAACCGAATACGAGAGGACCGATGCTTGGGTTTAAATGAAAAGTCTACAATGCTGGGAAAATCTACGAATCGTCATAACCAGTGAACGTATTGCCAGTTAATGTTATATGGATAAATTGTACTTCGGCAAGTGCTACTTACTTCAATGGTAAACCTAACAATACCCTACATGAGTTTTCACGTATGGTTCCTCCAGGATTAAAGCTGGTTAAAGTACTTCAAAGCATCATTTACGCTCTGGTCATCGCAAAGAACGCACATGAAGTTGTTGTATGGATCGTTGATCAGAACGGAGAATTTGTGAACTTTCGAAACGAAGAAATCACTTTGTGACTGTACTTAAATTGATGGAAACAAGATTTATACCATATATAAGCAAAAAAATTCAATACAGCAGGAGAAAAGAATTCAGTACACAGCACATCATAAAGCAGTTAACACCTGATAGTGAACAATTTCTTCGAAGTCTTGGATTGCATATCGTTCATAATGGAAGATTATATCAACATAGACATGTGCTAAGCCCTCACTTCCTTTCACGAATTATGTGAAGATTCAACAAAAATGTATCGTTTACAAGACTTAGCAGATCGTCAACTACGGTGTTGTGAATATTGACAGTGGCATTGTACCGACTGTTTCGGTACATAACGTAATTTGACGATGCTCGAGACAGTTCAGACATGGCAAGATATCGGCAACAAATATGTTTTATTCTAAGCAGTTATATTTCGAACATTTCCCCGTATCCAGAAACTCTTACATACCTTATATTTAATTTGTTGTAGTTTGGAATATTTATGATCGCATATATAAACATGATATTCCTCACAATATATGTAATATGGGCTAATCAGATACACAGGTGCAGGCAAAGCAGCTAGTCATGCACTACACTAGCGCGCTCGACCGACAGTTACCAAAATTCAAGAAATTATTTCCAAGAGTTATACTAATAATTTTCCTGTAAAATTGTGAAGTTACAAAAAGAGTTTGGTATGTAACTAATTTTGTACGTAGCGAGTAGTAGAATAATTGTATTCTGTTTTCATTATGTCTTCAGGTTTAATTATTTCATTGTAATTTAACTTATTACTGCTGCTCCGCCATGTTGGGTAGACTATTTCCGAGATCCATATTAATGCTCGCTTCTTGTATTTATATTCGTATTTTCTTGTATGTGTGTTCAGTCGGCTACCTGTGTAATGTGTCAGTTTGGTTATTCGTTATTATAAATGTGGAATGGGTTGTTATGCTGCAGGATTGATTAATTTTCGGCGCCTGTTTAGTTTCTTGCTTGATTATTTCTTGAGTTGAAGTCATGTAGCATAATGGCCCAATTCCTAGTATTTCGTTCATTTTTTGTGCTGTTTGTTGTTTTTCTCTTTGACCAGTAAATTAAAGTAACTTCCATGTTCGGGTATTTCACAGTTTAAACTACTGTAACGTTTGTAATATTCAGTGAGAGAGAGAGGCAAACATGTAAATTCAATAGTTTCGTTTAGTTTAATAAGTAATTTCTGTGGGCGTGTAATTTGAAGGTGAGGTATTGACAAAATATGTGTATACTTACGGATAAACAATAGTACTGAAACGATATTTCACATGCACCTTATGTGCCCGATTATGAGACTGTGCTAGGGTTAGTTGATATGTGACTGCTACTGAGGTAGGTTGTACTTGTGTTTGTGATTATGTGTAGGGGCGAGTGTCCCCCGAGTTTTAAGTAACATGCATTTAGGGGCGTGTGTCCCCACGATTTTATGTTAGGGTTTGCTACTGAGGAAAGATACTCAGCACATGTTGTGAGTGTTAGTTCCCTACGAGGTTAGGGCTAGCCGAAGTTTGTAAATGTTATTGTTTTTGCTTCACCCTACTCAGGATTCTCGACTAGGGTTTCTTAATGTTCCATATTGTTCACTTAATTTATTCCATTTGCATGCCTGTTAACAGTAATTTTGTAAATTTAGGTTAAGTGTACTTATCCTTTTGTATTGTAATTTCTAACATTTTGGATTTGTTGACAATTTGAGTTTGTAACATCTTTGAGGTTATATAATTGATCTTGTTGTGTTGAATAAATCGCTGTTGCGATTGGATCCATAATTTACTATGTTTTATTTGAAGCTAATCTAGAGATCACCTCTTTAATGATTGCAATATACATATGATTTTGCTTGCAAATATTGCTGATTACTAACTGGTATTACTATACTGAGGTAATGAGTTCTATCTTTGTTTGGATTGAGGTTAAATCCTTGCCTAGGTGTTCTCGCGAATAATAGGGAGTCACAACCCATGTTATTGTTCCTGTGTTTCGTTAGTTACCATCACAATTGGTGAGGTTAGCCCCAATGATGGGGTGGTGGTGGTACAGACGAACCAGTGGTTTTTTGAAGAGAATCACAAAAACGGAACTTCATTCATACCAACCTTTCCTTAGTGGACCATATGATCTAGCATCAGAAGTTCGAACCGCAGTACAACACAAAGACATCTATACTCTACCATGTCAGTCCTTCCTGAGAATTAGAGGGACTTTGAAAAAAACAGATAGAAATTTTCCTGTATCGACGAAAATATCATGCAATAATATTCTTCACCTTATCGACGGTATCACTAACCTGCTTAACAGAGTAGAGGTAGACCATACAAGGGATGTAGGTGAAACTACTTCAATGGAAAACTACCTTTTGCTTAAACCAAATGAACTCTCTGCAGGTATGGGACTCGAAGAAGACTATAAAATTCCCAATTATGCAGGAGGCAAGTTTGAAGTGTGTATACCACTGTCGATGTTGCTGTGATTTGCCGAAGATTACAAGCATATAATCATTACTTAAAAGCAAGAATTGGTGCTACTCCTAGCCAACACACATACTAATTCAGTAGACAGAAGTAGGGTAAGTTGGCCTTCCCGAGGACAAGTGACTGGTGGCTGTGGATTCGTGGCTGCCATCTTGAATTTCGTCGTTGCTGCCATCTTGGATGATGTCACCCATCCACCATCTTGGATTACCTTGACCTTTATGTCACTTCAGGTCGCCACATTGTTTCCATTCGCCATCTGGTTTCTGGCAGCCATCTTGTTTCTGGCTGCCATCTGGTTTACAGCAGCCATCTTGAATTTTATCATTTCCACCCACCATCTTAAGTTTTCATTTTCTCCTGCTCTCTCATTCCACTCGTAATGTTTCCTGCTCTCTCATTCTACCTAATTGTCTGCTGTAGAAAGCCATCTTAGTTGCCATATTGGTACACCATATTTGCCATGTTGGTATGACAAATTTGCCATCTTGTTTTTCATTTTCTCCTGCTCTGTTATTCCACCCATTCTTTACTCCTGCTCTCTCATTCATCAGCTTCCCAACTACAAGCCTCATCTCCCGTTCCTCCTACTCCTGTCCTCTTCCTCCCCTCCCTTATCACCCCTCCACCAGGCTCCTATTGTTTCCCATTGTACAGCACCTTGATAAAGGGTATCGTAGTCGGCAGCCATCTTTCTCTCCTAATTACTCACTTGATTCGACTCCACTAGATTGTGTTAGTGTTTAAGGACGACATGTAATGTACCATAGACATGACTCTCGCCCCTATCATCAATATTATTTTATTTTTATGCATACCTCCAGGCAGTGAGATAGACACACCTTGACAAGTATGATACTTCGTTGCTGTATCACCACCATCATGATATTTAAAGATAATTTTTTAATTTATTTAACCTTTTATAGTAATTAAATATAGTGTAATACTTTGTGTATATTATGAGTGTGTACAAGAAATGTTGCATCTGATGCTCTTTAAAAAATTAATAGGTTGATAAAAAAACATCACAGATACACGAAATAAACTTAAAAAAAAATTATTTACTAACAATAAAATTTACATTGATATTTACATTTCTCTATGTACCCAATCATGAAAACGCTACAAGTTTTGCAATAAACTGTCTCGTATCTACAGCATTTCTCCTCGCAGCCTTCGCACTTCATCTAGATCACATTAATACTACACAAAGGGCGAGTGTTGTGAGTCGTCATCGCTATCGCCTTCCATAACAGATGTACGGTACCTCTGCATGTAGCTCATATAGTGTAACTTCCTCCTCCTCTTACTGTTCACTGTCACTGTACACTTCGTCCAGGTCGATGGTTCGTACGATGGGTGAGCCCATTTTTGAACACAGAGCGTACTCACTGTCTTCATCCTGAAGAGGCCGAACCTCAACCTTGAAGACACCCAGGCACGGCAGTCCTGCAACATTATCCTCTTCATCGCTCCACAGCAATGGTAGAGATGGATGCACTGGTATAGCTGATCTACGAACTGGTGACCTGCTTCGGTCGCGCCCAATAAAAATGAGTGGTGGTGCTGGAAGTACATACCTCCTTTTGATTTGAATATATCATCAAATGCTTCAGCGTCTTCCTCTAGCAAGGCACCGAACACTTCCCTCTCACTTGACAAGGTAATATGAACTAGTAGAGGTGTAAACACCTGCCAGCCTCTGTTTACGCCGATGTGCGTTTATTTTGAAATTTAACTACATGCACATATACATCACTCCAACAAACAATCCCACTACAAGCGTCCGATCACGAGTCCTGATGCTGACTGACTGCCGTGACCAGCCCAGCAAACCTGCTACCAGCCTGCCTGCCGGTCCCAACCCCCATCCGCCAGTGTCCTCACGGTCATTGTTCACCTCCCTTCACATTCCTAAGCCATTGTCCATTGGCGTGCCTTGCCTCAGGGGTAAGGGGGGTTGAGCCGGTGCCAGTGCCGGTGCTTGCCCTGTCGTGCTCCACAGCATGTCTTCACTCAAACAACCTCTACATGCCGCCCACCTTGATAGGTTGCTCTTTCAACAAGCATAGTACACATACTAAATTTATACACACAGAATGATGTCTCTACAAAATTTGGTGCCTCTGCACATAACTGGCACTTGACACAGGACATACAGATACACAAATAAAAAAACTGCCGATGACCATCCCCAACAATTGCTCAGTGGGGTACTTGCAACCAAATTACTGTGATACTTGATCACCACATTACATTTCACCAATCATAATTAGTTACTGAAGGGCAATGGACACAGTCGATTTATTGCTCGCTTGAGAAGACCAGTTGTTGTTTTCACTGTTACGACACGGACTCTTCCATCATCTCCAGTATGAAGGTCAGTGATGCATCCCATGGACCACTTGAGCGGAGGGAGGTTGTCTTCCTTGATGACAACCAACTCCCCGACTGAAAGATTATTGATCTCCGAAGTCCATTTGACACGATGCTGGAGCACAGTCAGGTACTCCTTGGACCAGCGTGTCCAGAAGTGTTGGACTAGTTGTTGAGTGTGTTGCCATCTTGAAAACCTATTTACTGGTACATCCTGAAGGCTGGGCTCATCGGGGCAGTGAGTGCATCACCAGTTAGGAAGTGTCCAGGAGTGAGTGGCAGGAGGTCACTAGGATCACTGGAGAGGGGAGTCAGGGGACGTGAATTAAGACAGGCCTCTATTTGTGTCAGGCAAGTGTACATTTCTTCGTAGGTCAAGAGGGCTGATCCTACTACCTTTGCTGTTTGAATGATTTTACTGCAGCTTCCCATAGACCACCAAAATGGGGCGATCGAGGGGGTGCAAAATGCCATTCAATATGTTCCTTGGCCAACAAATGTCTCACAGCTCCTTGATGTTCATCTGTGTGATAGAGTTCAAACAATTCCTTCAGCTCTCGTTGTGCTCCGACGAAATTTGTGGCATTATCTGAGTAGATGTGATCACATTTACCCCATCTTGCGATGAACCTTTTCAATGCAGCCAAGAATGCGGCAGTTGAGAGACCTGTAACTAACTCTAAGTGGATTGCCTTCGTGCTACAGCATACAAAGAGTGAGACGTAGGCCTTGGCAGAAGTGCCTCCACGCTTCAGATTCGGGCGAATCATCAGTGGTCCACAGAAGTCGATACATGTGTGCAGAAATGGTCTGGAAGTTTGCACTCTCTGTGGTGGAAGTTCTCCCATGAGCTGCTGAGCCACCTTGGGTTTGGCTATAAAACAGTGTACACAATCATGAACAGTCTTCGTGCTAAATTGCGACCGTTCAGTGGCTAATACCTCAGTCTAATGACTGCCAGCACCAGCTGTGGTCCTGCATGCATGTGTCAAGAGTGTTCATTAGCTGCGATGAGTTTTGCTATCTTACTGGACCGTGAAAGTAGTATTGGATGTCTTTGACTATAGGTTGCTAACGACTTCTGGATCCTTCCACCTACCCGAATAAGGCCTGCATCATAGAGAAAGGGATTTAACATCTTGATGCTGCTCTTCAGACTGACTTGCCTTCCAGTCTTCAGACTGCATAGTTCCCGCCGAAATTCCTTCTCTTGTTCCAAATTGATGATCTTATCCAATGCTGGGGATAGTTCCAACACCCTTAAATGTCTCTTGATCATTTCTGGTGGTGGCCGATGTTGCATTTGTAATGAATCTCCAGCAGAATGCCAATACACGTTGCAATTTGTGCAGATATGAATACCTGTCCACTATCTCTATGTCTGGGGACGTGGCGAGCCGGGTGCATGGCTGTTTTCCTTCTGGTGCATCAACAATATTTATTTTTACTAGTTGTGACCATTCATTGGCTTCCTTACACAGCCAAGCTGGGCTATGCCACCATTGCTGCAACTCAGTAAGATGCTTCGGTGCTACCCCTCTTGATACATGGTCTGCAGGGTTGTCCTCTGTAGTAGACACATGTCTCCAAGTCATATCTTGTGTCAAGTCTTGAATTACTGACACCCTGTTAGCGACAAATGTTTTCCAGTTGCAGGATGGAGCATTCAGCCATGCGAGAACAACAGTTAAATCTGACCGTATACAGCACAAACTATAAGACAGATCCATTATCTTCATGTTTTTTTATTAAGTGTGACAGCAGCATGGCTGCACACAGGTCCAGTCGAGGTAACGATATCCTCTTTAATGGTGCAACCCTTGACCTTGAACATATCAAGTTGACACGGATGCATCCATTATGATCTGTATGACGGAGATAGAAAAAAAATAGCAGTCCTGCCTTACATAAAAGGCACAACCGAACGACTCGCTCGGATTTTGAAGAAGCACGATATACATACGATCTCGAAACCTATCAACAAGATTGAAGGCATCCTGGGATCGGCAAAAGACAAAACACCAGCCGAAGAACAGGCAGGAATATACAAAGTTCCTTGCTCATGTGGGAAAGTGTACATAGGGCAAACAGGCAGAAAAATCACAACAAGAATTACAGAACACATCAGAGCATACAAATACGAAAACCAGCAGTCAGCAATAGCAGAACACTCCATGGAAACGAAACACAGCATCGATTTTGACAAGTTCTCCACAATAACCAACATCAGTAATTATCGTCAGAGAACTGTGAGAGAGGCAATAGAGGTAATAAAACACCCTAACAACATCAACAGGGAAGATGGATATCGGCTAAGCAAAATATGGTCACATTTATTCGTCGATGATGCGAAATCCAGCTACCAGAGGGCAGTCACGACAGACTCACCAGGATTGCCCAGTCAACCCAACCAACCAGGTGCGAGTCAGCACACGATTGGCCCAAGTACCCAGCCAATCAGAAGGTCCACCAGGAGAGAGCCAGGATTGGCTAACCACCTC
>PNEQ01004503.1:14769-39340 GCA_003012365.1 Medauroidea extradentata | reverse complement strand
GACTTTAAACTTGGGCAATTGTTCGTGAACAACATATACATATTCCTAGCATTTTTATAATTTTATCTCATTTTGACATTGTCACTTTTGGCAGTAAACCGACGATATATAATCTCACTAATCTCAGGTTTGGGGCACCAAATACGTTTCCGCGAAACCTTTACTCTCTGAAACCTTGTAATGTCAATAAAGTTAAAGTTAATATTTTGACAATATATAATTGAGAGCACCGTCACCAATGGTTTTGCACAGGGTAAACAGATGTTTCTCATTCGATTAACCACTTACCTTAGATGTCTGTAACTACCATAGAACGTCAAATTGGCAGTTTTATAAATAAGGCCCAGGCGAAGTCGCTGTTAGTGGCAGGGACAAACTTAAGACTGCTTTTCGCATGGACAGCTATAGCTACTTATCCTGCTGCAGAATTAGTTCAACTAGCCGCTTGGACATGCTAACACTTGATGACTGAAGTACCAATCTTGTGTACAAAGAGGTTTTTCAATTAAAGTAAATATCATCAGTTACGAATAATACTCGCAAGCAAAGCCGCGGGGGACTGCTAGTGTACATATATAAATGAAAGCTGACTGACTGACATATCAAACTGCAGCCCAAACCACTGGACCTAGAATCGTGAAATTTTTTGTGGTGGTTCCCCTCAGGTCGTAGGCGAGCACTCAGAATGGATTTTTCGAAATTCGACCTCTAAGGGGGTGAAAAGGGATGAAATGTGTTTCCGAAGAAACGTCGATAGAGCTCGAACCCGACGGCCTATCATCGTGATTTTTACTTTAATAAGGCATTCGTAGAATGCATATTAGCCAATTTAAGGATTTTTCGAAGTTCAACATTTAAGGGGGTGAAAAGACCTTAAATGTGTTTTTCTAATCAACTATCGATATCTATCGAACCCTTCCGGATAGAGAGTTGATATTCACATGAGAATATTGCTTTGAAACACAATTGGCTATCGTCGTGATTTTAGCTTTAATTGGTTACTTTTACAAATGTCTATGACATGATTCAAAGACGTTTCGAAATTATTTATTTAAAGGGGTGAAAATATGTGGAATGTGTTTTCGATTATCTTTCCATATCTATCGAATCAATCGAGATATCGAAGTGCTCTTTGCTTTAAGGGCCGGTTTTACCACCTCTGGGTAACATCTGGGTAAATTTTATCTCCTAGGTATATGACAAACTGTCTCTTACGAACTCTAGGTAGGCCTAACTAAGGGATAAATTTCTGGCTATTTTATCGGGAGGTTAAGTCTTCAGTAGCCGCCATCGTGGATGGTTCTGTTTTTTAAATCCTCTGTCGGGAATTCGGCACATTACGTGTTTGTGATGTCCTGGAAGTTTATAGAGTTTAATAGTGTTTTCTCTTAATGGATATTGGTTCTAATTATTGACTCGTTTCGTGTATTGATTGCAGTTATTGGCCGTGGACGAAAGTTAAAGGCCACTTTTCACGTAAAAAAAATTATCGGGATGTTGAAGCTCTGGATAAGGCGTACACTGCAGTTAAGTATGGCGACGAAAATATCACATGTTAACTTTTTAACCTTGTTTGTGCTGTTTTGAAATTAGTTTCATGTGTAAAAAGAATGTTTCGGTTATGTTTCTCGTATTTTCAAATTGTGTGGACTTCTCGTACATGCAAAATGATGTAAGAAGTGAAGGATCATATTTGTGAGAAGAAAATTGCCATGAAGTTTTACAAGCATATGCCGAAGTTGTGTTTTGAAGTGTGCTGAAAATAAAAAATGTTCGTTAATGTCTGGTTTTTAATCGACAGTATGGTAGAATGACATAATTCTGTGCTTTATTTATGAAAATCGGCATTTATATAATGCAAGTGAGATACGTCAATGTGGTGTTCGCCAATTGTCTGTTGGCCTACACAATTTGTCGCAGCCACAGCCGTACTTGGTGTAATGTATGTAATTGCTTCCCGAAATCCACATAAGTTTTGTAACTCGTGTAATAAGGTAGACCTATATGTGAGTAATGGCTTTCGTTTAGCGATTCATAGTAAAATCATCATACATAATTTATAAATTATTCAGTAGGCTTACTTATGTGTTGCGCATACACATGACAGTCGTACAATGACTTTACAATAAATTTGACTAGGCTGTGCCTACATAAATTGCAATTTCAATGTTAACCAAGGTAGGTGTGATTTATGTAGACAGCAAATATATATCAACAGTAACTGACACTGAATTATTAGTCTCATGAAAGACTTTATACTAAATGTGTAGTCCTCCCATCTTATAAAATAAAGGGAATCCCAACAAAATCACTCTAAAATAAGGCTCATGTAATGTGGCATGTGGAAATGAAACAAGTCGGTAAAACTAGATTTATTAAAATTACCCTAAGGGCCTGTATTACCACCTCCGAATAAAGCCCTGAATAAAAATTATTCTCTGGATAGCGACTAAGAACGTATTACGACTCCTGAATAGTGCTATTCGGGCGCCTATTCACTGAATAAACTATTTGGTGCTCAGACCAGCCGATAGCCTCTTATTCGGCGAATAGGTATAAAATGGCGGCGAGCATTTTGCTACTTCAGAGGCATGTTGAGGTTAGATTCAAGTTAAATCGAAGGTTACTAATGTTTACCTAGAATAATGCAATGCTGAGGCCTGTAATAAACCTTTATTCTTAAATTCCGGGGCTAGATAATAATATAAAAAGTTTTTCATTTTAAATTTGTACATAAATTGACTATGAAATTCATACCTTTCGCCTATGGTATTCATTAACATCTATCGTACACTTGCGGCAATTTTTTTTTTTGCAGTTTAACTAATTGTGTGTTGCAACACAACGTATATTTCAAATGAACATATTGTAACAAATCATTGAAAAAATTTTAAAATAGGTGACTCAAAAATTATATATTCTTTAACCAAATAGTTAAAAAAAGGAACAATGAAAACTGCTATCTAGTATTTAAATAACTATTTGCACATAACATACAGTATAATTTAAGTTCTAAAGTTGATTACGCATAGAACAAAGATTATTATATTACGTAAAATAATTTATCGAAATACGTCTGACATGGATGCAAAATTCCGACATTTCAAATTGAAACCATAATAGTAACATTTTAGAGCATGCATTATAAAATACTTTTTACAGATACGACATTTAAATTAAGTAATTTAAAAATGGTTTAGCCTTTACATTTTATTTCATTTATATATTTTGAAAGATATTATTTAGTACTGGCGTGCGATTTAATTTAATCGTTAGTACCATCTATCGGTGTCATTTAAACTACACCATAAATGTAAATGTACGTCCCGTAGTTAACATGTTCGATATTGAAGTAATTAACAATCGCAGTGGTTGGTATTACATCAATATTAGTTGATAATTTACTTATTTCTTATCATAACTCGTAAATCAGCATATCTAGAAAAAATCAACGTCTTTTCTATCTATTATTATACATAATCTAAATTTCACCAACACAACGAAACTAATTTTTACCAAACAGCATGAACTTAAGTAGAATTTTAAGTACCAACCTTCGAAAAAACTAACCAAGCACTACTGAATATATGACGAATAACTATTCGGTTGCTTTTCGGAGGTTGTAATACACTACGGTTTGATTATTCCCTGAATAGCTTATTCGTGTGATAGTTATTCAGATCTTTTATTCGGAAGTGGTAATACTGGCCCTAAACCTAAAACCAAGTTTTCTGGGTAAGTTTGAAAGATACAGAACAGATGTATCAGTGGAGATGTGGTTATACTGGGAGGTGCTGGACAGGGAATGTAAGCAGGATAAATTCATAATATTTAGAAGTGACAGGGAAGAATGGGGAGGGGGAATAATGGTGTATGTAAGGGATTGGTTAGAAGGGTTAGTGGAATGGAATACTTAGAAGAGGGAGTGCAGAAGTAAAATGGATATGTAGGAATATCACAGTAATGGAGCATACATGCCACCAGGACAAGGGTGGGATACAATTGAGGAAGGACAGAATCAATAGACTTGGGCATAGGCAGTGGGGTGTGGCAGGGTACCTGAATATGCCAGGTGTACAGTGGATTGAGTCAGTAGAAGGGATGGGTAACATGATGCAGAGAATGACAGCGCAGTCAGTGAACAGAGGCTTGGTGCATTCAGTAGAGGAACCTACTAGACAAAACAAAAGGGATAGGGGTCCGTACTATATATGGTGTTAGTTAGGCTGGAGAATGCTATTGTTGGTGTGGTAGTACTCGAAGGGATCAGTGACCACAACATTCCAGTAGTGGAGTAAGAGATTGGTGAAAGAAAAAAAAAGGCTGAGGAGGTTGTGGTGGGACTGTATAGGCAATGAAATAAGCTGGGACAGAAATGTTCTAAAGGATAGGTTTGAGAAATGGTCTAAAGGGGTCTTGTAAAGTGAGTTTAAGAAAATAATATATGAAATATGGTAACATTTATACCATGGAAGAGGATTGTTGCTGAGTGGGAAACATAGCATTATGGATGGGTAGACAAAGGGGTGAAAAAGCATGTGCAGGCAGATGCATGTGAAATAGCGGAACGATGGGATGGAAATAGCTATGGACGGGATGAGGCAGGTGTGTAGAAAGTTAGAAAGAAATGTTAGTCAGGGAAGAAATGATTACCTAGGAAATATTTATGAAGAGGGTACATTCATAATAATAATAGTTTATTGAGACGTAACAGGTTTACATCCCGTCTTACACGTTAAAGCATTAATAGATGTTAAAAGTATTGTAAATTATTATAATAGGAGAAAAGCAGCTCAAAATGATATGCAATTTTAAAGTATGTATGTAAACATCTAAAATCTAGCATGTTGTGTCAAACTATTAACACTAAGGAGGCAAAAAATTATTATTATTTTTAATTACAATAAACAATGACTGTACTATATTGTACCAACTACAATCATCCTGCTCCTCAAAAACTGACAAGTACTGGGCCTGCAGCCTTTTCCTTATCAGTTGTTGTAGCTTGCCCGTCTGCACCTTTCAACACTTGCATTCCTCTGTCCCTTCTTTTATGTTCTTAAAATAATCAATCAAGGTGTTTAAAGGATAAATGGAAAAGGTATGGGCAGGCTGGTGAGTTAAATATAATAATACCATTATATACTTGCAAGTGAGTTACCGGCTGGGGACAAGCATACCAGCCCTCTTAAACCATCCTTTACACTGTCCTTCTAAACTGTTCTGCCCCCTTCAATGACACCGCCATCTCCTGCAACAAGTTCTCTTCCTTAACTGTCCTAACCAATATCAACTGTAACCCCCTCTCCATCCTCCATTTAACTCACTGTATCTCCCTACCATAGATTCCTCTGCCTCTATGTATACCCTCATCCTGATGTCACCCAGTACAGTCCACCCTTTTTCACCCATTACTACCCTTACAAGTTCCTCCACCCTTCTCCTAGCCTTCAGTGTTTTGCAACCCATGTCTCACATAACTGATGGCATGACATTAACCTTCATCGTGTCCAACCTGCCCCTGACTTTTTCACTTAATCATTAACCCATTTGACAGGCTATATTTGTAACTTCTCTAGTTCATTACCTCCACTTCAATGCGCAGTTGCGAGCCGTGACTATCGTGCGAGCAGTGTTAAGCTGATGCAGTGGCGGCAGAACTAAAGGACCTCGGTACGCACTGTGTGGCTCGTGTTACTCTTTGTGATGTGCCGTGGAAGCCACCCCTGCTGCCCGCCTATATCGAGTTTCGTAAAGACTCAGATAACACTAGATATCGCCGTCTAGAATTTGAGAGTTTTCTTGTACACACTCTCCTATATAGGACGGTGCATTGACCCCTATGTAACATAGGTACTTCTCGGAGCTTCGAGGTAAAGTCTTGCTGTGAGTGAGTCGTGGCGATAGTGACGGGAACTTGTATAGAGGACTACAGTAAGGTACTGAACTGGAGCTGACTTAAAACTATTCCCACTCCATTGCAGCCCGTTGCTCTAGTCCATTGACATGCCAGATTTGTTGGGAAACAGAATGTTTGCGATCTTCCAGCAAACTATTTCTTCTATTTACTGCCTGTGCACCTGTAAACATAGGACATAATGTTAGCACCTTACTTCTCTATGACAGCTAACTTTGTGTTTCTAGAATTAACCGTTTCTGTTTCTTTTCCTGCACGAGCGATTTTTATTTCTACAGTAGACGGTCCTAAGATTTTGGACACAGGATACGGACCTTTATATTTAAATGCGAGGGCTTTGTGGCGATTTCTGTTCTTGAACCACACCCAGTCGCCAACTTTAATTGTGTTTTCTATAAATTTTTGATCAAAATTACATTTTTACCTTTTTTGACTTTCTAATAAATTTAATTTCGCTTTGCCCCACTCTTGTGCTAAAATTTGTCCCCAGTTTCCACCTCTTGTCTCGTATTTTCCTAACACTGCGTGCGAGGGTTGTTTGGCTTCTACCCCGGGCATTAAGTAGAATGGCGTGTATTTTGTGCTGCTATTTTCAGAGCTGTTGTAGTTAAATACAATGAAATCTAAATAGGTATTCTTCCCAATATTTAGGATTCTCGTGCGCATAATCTGTTGGCCTAAAATTTTGTTGACTGCCTCTACTAATCCGTTGCACCTCGGATAATAAGCTGTCGTCTGCAGCTCTTTATCTGTAGCTTTTTCAATAATGATATTACTAGCTCGTTATTAAACGATGTGCCCCTGCCCATGTCCGTTAAAATTACTTATTTTATAAAATTAGCGCATGTTTCTGCGTCTATTGATTAGACTGCTTTCGCCACTACAAACCTACTTGCAAATTCAGTCATTACCAAAATGTATTTGTTGCCTTTTTGTGATGCCTTTGGCATCTAGTGCACAACCTTTTAGCAATGCTGACAGATTGATTGGTTGTACCTGCCCCATTGGTTGTTTATTTGCGGTTTTTAATTTTTGTCAAATTTGACAGTGTTTGACGTACTCTTTCACGTCTTTCTGCATCGTGTCCCAGTAATAACTCTGTTTAATTTATTGTACAGTCTTATGGGCACCGAAATGGCTGCCCCGTAATAGAGCATCGTGGCGAGTTGCTATAATTTCCTTACCGTAATATTTAGGGACTAGTGTGAGGTGCTTTTCGCTGGTGGGTGAGTGAATTTTGAGAAAAATTTCTCCGTTAGCTGTAATGCCATATCGCCTAGCTAGCTTAACGTATTTTCTGTCTGCTCAGTCCGGTTGTGTAAGAGCTAATTTTAATTGTTTAATGTGTGGATCCTGCTCATACTCACCATTAAAAGGACAGTTTTGAGTGTTCTGAATGTGTGTCGTTAGCAGGCACAACAGAATATCCTATAATCATTTTCAATATTTATATATTCTTGTACATGGTAATATACAGGAATGAAATTTTCTTCTTTGTCGAATTCCTCTCGAAGAATAGTGACTTTTAAAGCAGGATCAATAACAGAATAACCTTCGTTGGCGTGTCCTTCCTTAAACACATTAATGTTTACTTTATAAATCTCTGATGCTGTTTTAACAAATGGCTGAGAAGTATTTGCCTTTGATTCCAGTATAGCTTTACTAATTTTAGATTTACACTTAAATTTGAAAATGTTCATAATATTCATTCCTGTGAGATATTATGTGTTTGAAAATTTCATTTTTTACCTCGTCACCTTTCTCAATATTTTGAAAAATTACTTCTGAAAGGGTCTTGAAAATATTATTATGGACTGTTTTTTTTTTTTTTTTTTTCGATTTTATTTGGTATGACGTACCGTTTATGTTTATCTGTTTCAGTTTTGCCAACCTTGCTGTTGACACCCTACTTAAAGTGTCTGGCAGTGTGTCTTGTTTCCCCTTAACTATATTCTTGCTTCAAAATCGTACTCTGAAAGCGCTATCGCCATTTTCTGTATGCGCAAGTTATGTTCTGCCATTCACTTAGATACCTCAGGCTTCCGTGATCTATTTCTATTACGAATCTTTTGCCATACAAGTATTGCTTAAAATAGTTACAAAAATATTTTATTGCATCCAGCTCGCGTTCCGTTGTTGACCATCTGGTTTCATTAGACGAGAGTTTCTTGGATGCAAAGGCTATTATCTCGTGTCTTTTTGTCCTGTCCTACCTGCAATAACACAGCGCCAATAGCTGTTTGGGATGCGTCACATGCTAATACGTTTTGTTTACTCTCGTCAAACCTACTTAATATTGGCACATTTTGTATAGCCCGTTTCAGCTCTAGAAAAGCGTTCTGTTGTTTGTCGCCCCATTTATACTCAGGTTTGCTTTCGTGAGTTCTACGAGTGGCTCAGCTATTGCTGTATAACCTTGTATGTACCTCCTAAGGTATGAGGTCATTCCGAGAAATGCCCTAAGCGGCTTTATGTTTCCCGGTGGAGCTAGCTTCTTAATAGCCTGTACTTTATTTGGGTCTGTTATCACTTATGCTGGAGTTATATAGTGACCTAGAATTTTTAGTTTCTGTTGCGTGAATTTGCATATCTTTACATTTAATTTTACGTTAAATTCCCTAAGTATCTGATGTACTTTCTGCATATTTTCTAAATGTTTTTCAAAGGTCACGCCTACGATAAATATATCGTCTATATAATATATTGCGGTGCTCCATCTGTAAGGACCTAACAAAATATCCATAAATTGTTGGAAATACTGTGGTGAAGTACTCAACCCCATGGGTAATCTCTTATACTGGAACAGTCCAACCCCTTCAATGGTAAATGCCCATTTATGTCGGTCCTCTTTACGTACTGAAATGGCATAGAAGCCAGAGAACATATCTAAAAAATGTCATATATTTAGAATTCTTCAAGGTATTTATAATGTCTTCAGTTCTAGGCAAAGGTCTTGTCTGGATTGGTTTATCTGTGGCTAACTATTTTTATTTCAAAATTTCTTGTTTCTCTACTCTAAAATGTTGTCTGTGAACCTGTCTTTAAATTCATAAATAATGTCAAAAATATCTGCTCTCGCTTTTTATCATCTAAATCTTTGTTTATTAGATCTTTGAGGTCATATTTTTCTTCTATCTCAATTGCCTCCATCCTATTTATGCAATACTCAATCGACCCTGTGTCATCTATATGTTCGTACGAATCCTGCAATGGCACTTGTAAAATTTTACTGTTATTACTAGCATTGATAACCACAATTTAAGATTTAAAAATGGAACTACAGAATACTGTTTCATGAAGTCTACACCTAGGATAACATCTATCTTAGATTATCTATTACTAACATTTCTTGGGGGAACGAGTTTCCTAAAATATCTAATTTGATCTTAGCTTTACATTTTGGCATTCAATTTCTTCAGTTGCTCCTGTTAATGCAAATTTATCCTGTAATGGAATGAGCAGTATTTGACGGAGAAGTTCTGTGGTTTTTCCTCAATGTTCGCGCTGGCAGCCTGCTGGGTTGAATTTTTCTGGCGCTGCTCAGTACTCACATGTCACCCTTACCAGACGTAGATGTTACGCACTGACCAGCTGACCAAAATCTCTTCACTTCACTAAAGGCAAGTGGTATGATGCGCGTTATAAGTTATTTCATCTTGTTGCTCTGGAAGATTTCCTGTGGCATTTAGGGATTTGAATATCATCATGCGAAGTTGGACTGCTCCATCGAATCGCAGGAAGGCTAATCAGTGACCTATATACACATACAATGAATGTTTTAATGGTTCCAAATGTCACAATGCGAAATCCAGAAGGAGTGAACCAGTTTCAACATGACTGTCTCCCATTCACACAAATCAACGTGTAGAGGGATGGTTTTTAAAACAGCCAGATATTGTCTGTATTACTTGGCCTTCTTGATCACTAGATCTCATTCCAATTGAGAATGTTTGGGAAGTTGAAACGCACAATAGAAGAAAACTGGCCAGATCCCCTACTTAACTCGCTAGATGATCTTTAGGACATAAATTCTTATCGCTAGGGAGGAACTTATTAGGAATGAAGACTACTTTAGACGTCTAGTAGACTGTGCTAAAACGCCTTACTTTATAAATGGAATCAAACTGTAACTGGGCCCCATACTAAAAACCCACATACTACATAATCAGTCCTTTTCTGAACTAGAGTGTCCAGAAAATACCTTCCGATATTTACACAGGTTGCAGTATGCAACAAAAGAGGACGAAAACATGTTGTGTACTGTTTACGTAAACTCAATATTAATAGGCGTTATGACCAGTTAAACATGAACGTTTTAAACCGTATTTTCCTAAAATATGGGAAACTACGCCACATACAAAAACAATATTGTCAGCATTGCTTAATGCTATTGGGATCGTCAAACCAACAGCATACAACTTGGGCTGGTATCCCGTTACGGGTGAACCATATGTGCAGGCGTTCTTGTAGTGGGACATCCTCCAGCAACAAAGGTAATTGGCTCCGAAGAAAGTTACGATACCTATAGCACCATTCAATGTGTTGTGTAGAGCGTCGGGACCTACGAGTCTGTTTCCGTAAATACCTGCCCAAACGTTGATACTAAACCTGTGCTGGTGTCGTCTCTCGTCAGTTGCGTGCGGGTTTGCATCGGCCCATACGTGAGTATTATGGAAATTGACGATACCGTCTCTCATGAAATCCGCCTCATCTGTGAACAACACCTACGCAGTAAAATGCAGATCATGTGCACACATTTGGAGAAACGTCTGGTAGAATTGCAGTCTGACTGCCCGATCGTGAGGCAGCAGAGCCTGGACTTGCTGTACATGGTGAGGATACAGTAATTGTTCATTGAGGACCTTCCACACTACGGATTTTGCAGCACCTTCAGCTGCAGCTATCCGTCGGACACTCGTTCCGGGATTCGCCTCCACATGTTCTAATACCCGTTCTTCCATATCCGGTGTACGAGTTATTAGAGGTCTTCCACGATCCCGGGTTCGTGGTGTAAAGGATCCCATTTCGGAAAGGTGCTGGAACAGGGTACTAATCATCTTTTCTGATGGTGTATGGCGTCCTGGATATTTGGTCGCATATACGGTACGTGCCCGTTGGTCGCTTCTATGTGCCTGCCCGTAGCAGTAGACCACCACACCTCGGGAGACATTCCGTTTACGACGAAATGCAATACTTAATGATATTGGGATCTTCAAATCAATAGCAAATGCTGCTTGATACCTTCCACGCAAATGAAAATAGCAGGGGTGGCTACCTTCTAAAAGCATCTGCATTGTTTACCGGCAAAAACTCCGAGCATTTGAAGATGCAAATGAAAATCACAAATGAAGTAACAGTAATAGTACCAGTAACAACACAGTCACACAGTATGTACACCTGTGTCCATAACACAAACAAAAGCTGTAAAAAGACATTGTGTAGCAATACATAAAACTTTATGAACGTTTTCCCAACACACGATATCATTAATAGTTGCTTCTGGGACTACCAATGCAGCTTCATTTGTGATTTGAATGAAAACAATGGCTTCTAGACAGTTGCAACATGAGCGTTTTTATTTATTTTTTTGTTACACAGGTAACATTACTCAACAAACCACCTTCAAATGTATGGAAAACCTGACGGTAAAAAGTTGCATGCGATTAGGGGGTAGCTACCACTGATATTTTCCTAAGGGTGGAAGCTATCAAGCACCATATGATGTTGGTTTGACGACCCCAATAGCATTAAGCAGTGCTGACAATATTGTTTTTGTATGTGGTGTAGTTGCCCATATTTTGGGAAAATACGGTTTTAAACGTTCATCTTTAACTGGTCATAACGTCCTTTATATTGATTTTAGGTGAACACTGCACAATATGTTTTAGTCTTCTTTTGTTGCATACTACAACCTGTTTGCACTGCAATAAAACTTGTAACCAAATATTTCATACAAGCTTGCAATATGTCCTGACGGTTGCTGTTTACCAAACATAGAGTACTGGGGTATTCGACAACTATGTAAAATAAAAATTATTCTGATATTAAACTTATAACAGGTATACACCTTTCAGTTCACATTTAATATGCGTAATGTTATAGTGTGTGTATGTGTTTATTTCAAATGTTCTTTAACGTAGAATATATACCTAAGATGGACGAGGGTTACTGGGTTATTCACACTCGGACAGTAAGAAATTAAAACGACCTTAATACATAAATTACACACATACAGAAATTAGAGTATTATTTTTTTTAATGATATGTATATATAATGCAAAAATGTGTTTCAAAATATCCTACTGTACTTTCCATTTACAGGTACACGTGTAAATGATTATGGATGTAAATAAAACATAGTGCTGGTAGAGAACAGGATTCTTTCTGACTGTTCCACTGATTCATTTATGTAAAAACTACAGTCACTATAATAAATAATAAAAAGAATCTTCATGTTGTTCAGGCCTACTTGAATATTCTTCGAAACCAATAAGTGTATTTCTTAAGTTTTTTTTATTGTAATTTAGGAGCTATTAAACCCAATGCGTATCTCGTCAAATAATTCCATTCAACATCTCAAATCTCATTCTTAATTTACTAACCTAATACGTGCCGGAAATAGCAGTCTGCGAACAAATTTATTTACTTTTTGGTCAGATGGTTTCACATAACACCTGCATGATCTCAAAAAAATTGTATTGTCTGATAATTCGCTCCTATTCCGGGATTTAGACCAGCACAGCCTGTTATACTTACATACATAAAATATATCACGATTTCAATGGTCGTGTTAGTCAACTGCCAAATATGTTGTAAATTGACTTTACACATGAGGATATTGATCTTTTATTAGTGTACGTCCACACATCTTTGGCGCTCCTCTACAATCTTCAAACATTCTTCATAGTGACTTTAAGGGTATCTATGGCAACGCTATAAGTTTTGCTGTTTAAATTACCTAAATAGCTTATAGTAATAAGTACAGGTCTTACAACAAATCATGAGGTATGCGCATGTCACGTTTTAACTCAGCATTTTACCTTACAGATAAATATACACCTTATACTGTATCTGCAAATGAATACGGAATTTCATAATCTATTTGAAAACAACTTTCGGTATTTAATAAGCATGTTATATTACATCATAAATGTAACTGGATATTCACTGCAAAATAATTAGCACCACATACTTTAATAATTATATCAGAAAATAAGAATTCGCTTCACCATGTTTGCCACTCACAAAAAAGTCTTGGAGATCCACCCCCCCCCCCCAAGAGTCGAAATGAGATCGCCATGATGAGTAATTAATTTCAAACTTTATGTAACGTGAGATACAAGTAAAATGTACTGTGCATATGGAGACAGAGCACCTCAGGTTAATATCGAATGACTTTCTCCAACATATACAAAAACATAAAAAGTGAATTCCCCCAGAACTGACCAATTTTACTGAAGTTGTATGAAACTGGGTGCACATAAATGTGTTATTTTATGTAAGTACAATTTAATTGTAACATGAGTAATTTACAAAACAAAGATTGTTTACAAACATTAATAAATTAAGTCTTTTCATTGCAACTTATTAAATTTCTTACATGCAAAACATTTTAGACCCTACTAACATGCAAACGCCTTTCGATACAAATTTGCACATGTTTTAATTTAATATAATTTATGAAATTCGTAAAGTTCAACTACGTATATTCCTTGGTTTTCATAGTGTTTAAAAAAATTTTGCTTAGTATAATTGCCACCACAGATTATAATGGAACAAACACTGGAGCTTACACCATCTTAACTCAATCTGAGGATTTAGTTTCCTGTTCTTCCTAACATCCTCTCAGAAAATACAAGCTGTTATATAATGTTTGCATACTGTTTAATTCCAACTCTTGCACATGGTAACTGTTCTAATGTCACGTGTGGAGGGCGTGGAAAATAGATAAACGCTGAATTCTTCAATTGAGATCTACGCTTCTTGAAAAGTCAGTATAGAAAAACAGCAAATTTTTTATAATTATATTTACCAACTTTATGAACAAACTTTTAGCCAGAGTTACACATTTCTTAAGCGTGATCTCTTGCACCGTAATTAAATGTTCGAGATTTTGGCTTCAGGTATTGTGCTTCAGAAATAAGTTAATAGAGAAAAATTTTTGCTCAGAAAGTTTGCAAAAACTATTGTTTGGGTTTGCTGTTTGTGATTTTTGCAAATTGGCTTCCATAAACTGACAAATGCTTTTAGCGCTTAATTATTTATCATGCATTCTTAAACAACACAGGACAGGACGCTTAGTAAAAAAAAAATTGTTGCAATATTTTAATCAACAACTGTTCGCAACGTTACAATTTTTTTGGTTACACATTGTTATAATGATCTAAACAAATATGAACGTTATAATAATAGATGAAATGTATGCGAAAGATTATGCCAGGTACTTAATTTTCAAACAGGGCTAGTAAAAATTTCAATAATTCTTTTCAAATGTCATTGAAACAGCTGTTTCAAGCTGGATAAAGTCGACACTCCTAAGCTGCATTCGCTGCAATCCAGTCAATGAAGGCAGACACTCTGACGTAGACAGATGGAGCTCCTACACTTCCACATGGAAAGAGTCCCCATGACACGATTCCCACTTGTTCCCAACCTCCAGAGCTCCTCTGTACAAGAGGGCCGCCAGAGTCACCCTGAAAACAATCCACACATGTCTCACTGATAGGCAGTTACACTAACACCGAGCTGAGATGTGGTCTGCAAATACAAAATGTATACTAACATATGCATACTTGTAAAACACTAACCAAAAAGTAAACACCAATTTAAATATCTTAGCTACTTATTTTGTGTAGCATAATTTCAACTATGATTAAGATTTCACTTTGCCCTGATGTACATGTTCAATTTTTTTGATTTTCAAGTCGTAATATTTGATATTGAATATAAATCACAGTAGAAGCTTGTTGAGCCAATTTGATGTGAGTGTTATTTAAAATTTTTGCTTTGAATTTGCATTACTTATTAAATGCAATACGTAAACAGCGAGAGAATTCGT
This sequence comes from Medauroidea extradentata, assembly GCA_003012365.1. Classification (NCBI taxonomy): domain Eukaryota; kingdom Metazoa; phylum Arthropoda; class Insecta; order Phasmatodea; family Phasmatidae; genus Medauroidea; species Medauroidea extradentata. Next base: position 24,365 of record PNEQ01004503.1, on the reverse strand, counting down.
GTACTATTTTCCTATTTTCGTCTCATTGTTTACAAATTAAATGTAACGCAATGAACAAATTTAGCCCAAAAATGTTTTAAAATACATATACAAAATTGGTTCTATAAGAAAACATTAAAATTTATTTTATACTCTAAAACAAATATGACCGCTTAAAACCTAGAATTTGTTCATCCTGGGTACAGTGTAATCTTTAAAAAAATTAATTTTAAAAATTGTTTACAATTACACTGGCCAACAAAAAAAAATTTTTTTTGCTGCCAAAACTTTAAGAACCGATTTAAAGAATGTCAATGGTGCTGATTCCAAAAATGGCTGCCATTTTCTCAGATTGGCTCTAGTTTGGAAGATACCATACTGTGCAATTTTCGGGTGGGGTGTGATGAAGTCTACATATTTTTCCACCGACTACGGAATATCTCTGGCTATATACAGTGAACTGTGCCATTTGGAAGAGTTCATTCTGTTAATGGACTCATCCAGCGGTACTTCCCCGAGTCGTATTGGGTTGCACCTGTGATGCGCTGTAGACAATGTGTGTGTTTAGTTGAAGGCAAGACATTGCGATGCTGTCATAGTGTGTGGTTGGTCGGAGGTTGCAGTGTGAGACAGTTGAGTTGAGTGGAGTTTGTGCAAGATTGTGGTAATGTGTTAAACCCAGAAATTGACACAAAGCGAAAAGGTGAAAACTGGATTGTAAGTACGTATTCCATTTTGGCGTTAGATTGATGTGTGAAATAGTAACGTTATGATTTGTTTAAAGTGTTGGAAATTTGTGTGTGAGAACCATAACAGTGTTTAAGTAAGTAAATGAAGAAATTTGGACGGCTCTTAACAGCTAAGGTCTTGAAGAGCTGATGAGGGGTGACATGATGTGAGCATGGAGTGGCACCGGGGTGAGGGAAACTGGAGAACCCCGGAAAAACCAGCAGGCCAACGGCATCGTCCCGGCACGATTCCCGCATGCGAAAATCCGGGTGATCCCCGCGGGGATCGGACCTGGATCGCCTTGGTGAAAGGCTAGAGTCCTGATCACTAGACTGCCGCGGCCCCAACTGTGTTTGAACTAGGAATTGAAGTAGGAGATTTGGCCAATACGAGCATGTTTAAATGGGTCGCTGATCTGGTCTGCGAGTTATAAGAAGAATAAATCCTACGTGAAAGACTTTACATGTTAATTTTCTGTTATGGCGTATTACCAGGCATTAAGATGTTTCCTGAGATAGGCGAGAGAGAGCCCACTCTAGTTATGATAGTCTAGAGAGCAATGGATGGTGCTTATTAAGATCAGTCATGCAGTTTTTTTGGAAGAAAGTTACGCAATTTTGTGAATGCCTTACATTTTGTAAAATTGTTGACACTTTTTTCCAGAACAGTAACGAGTTCTTCTTAATAAGGCTGTTTGTTATGCAACACTTAAGGTGAATACTGCCAGAATATAGAAGTGACTTATTCTTACGGTGTTTTTTTCAGACCTGCATGAGTTCTTCACGAAGAGGCTGCTTGAATGACCCTAATGTATTCTGCTACATTTGTGGCGAATATTGCCAGGAGAAACAAAAAAAAAACATTACAGACTTTGTCAAGCAAGCATATCTGGCATATTTTGGAATGAAACTCGGAGATCAAGACAAGTCTTGGGCTCCCCATGTGGTTTGCAAAACATGTGTAGAAAATCTACGTCAGTGGAAGAATGGAGCAAGAAAAGGATTAAAGTTTGGTGTGCCTATGGTGTGGAGAGAACCGAGAAACCACCACAGTGACTGTTATTTTTGTGTTGTGAATGTTAAAGGTTTCAATCGTTATAAGCAACGTAAATGGTACTATCCTGACTTGGAATCAGCAAGGCGACCTGTTCTACATAGTGAAAATATTCTTATACCAGTGTTCACTTCACTTCCTGACCTTCCTGTGTCTGATGTTGAAGATACATGAGAATTGGGGTGCAGTGCAGGTGTAAGCAGTGGCAGTGACTATGAAGAAAGTAGTTCTTCAAGGAAACCATTCTCCCAGGAAGAAGTCAATGATTTAGTTCGAGACCTAAGTCTGTCGAAGCAAGATTCTGAACTTTTAGTATCTAAATTAAAAGAAAATAACTGCATAACGTCCGACTGTAAAAAAAAAAAAAAAAAAAAAAAAAACATTTTTTCGGACAAGAGAGACAGCCGTTCTTCCATATTTTATACAAGATGAAGAACTAGTATACTGTAGCAACATCCCTGGGCTCCTTCTCCAAATGGGGGTACCTGAATACAGACCAGAAGATTGGCGACTCTTTATAGACAGTTCTAGCAGAAGCTTGAAGTGTGTTTTACTGCACAATGGAAATATTTATGCGTCTATTCCAATTGGTCACTCAACCAAACTAAAAGAGGAATATGAAAATATAAAACTGCTTTTACAGAAGTTAAGATACCATGAGCACCAGTGGTCCATGTGTGTTGATTTGAAGATGGTGAACTTCTTACTTGGGCAGCAAAGTGGATACACTAAGTATCCTTGTTTCATATGCTTGTGGGATAGCAGGGCAAAACAAAATCACTGGGAGAAAGTTGTATGGGCTTCAAGAGAACATATGACTGTAGGTTCATCAAACATCATTAAAGAACCACTTGTTGACAGGCAAAAAATCACTCTCCCCCCCCCCACTCCATATAAAGTTTGTGACTTATGAAGCAATTTGTTAGAGCCCTAGACAAAAGTGGTGAATGTTTCAAATACATTTGCAGATTTTTCCCTGCTTTGAGTTTGGAAAAATTAAAAGCTGGAATTTTTGATGGCCCTCAAATTCGATAACTCATCAAGGATCCAGATTTTATAAATTCCATGACTGTTATTGAAGCATCTGTCTGGAACAGTTTTGTCATTGTCATTAAGAACTTTCTGGGTAACCATAAATCTCACAACTATGAAGAACTCGTACAAAACATGCTGCTAAACTTGAAACATTTGGGTGCTAATATGAGCATAAAAGTTCACTTCCTTCATAGCCACTTAGACAGGTTTCCAGAAAATCTTGGTGCCTATAGTGAGGAACAAGGAGAGAGGTTCCACCAAGACATAAAGGTGATGGAAGAAAGATATCAAGGAAGGTGGGACACACATATGATGGCTGACTACTGCTGGAGTCTTCAATGTGATTGTCCAAATGACTCGCACAGGAGAAAGTCATACAGGCTGCGATTTTTACCACATTCAATGTGAGAATTTTTTTTGTACTGGTATGAGTGACTACCACCATTTAAATTACTTTTCTCCAAGACATTTATCACGTCAGTTATGTGATTTGTGGAAACATTACACCTTAGCATATTTTTTTCTGCATGTTCATGTATTTCAGTGACATAATATATTTCTCAAAAACTAGAACCAATCTGTATAAACTCTTACGATTTTTGGATTCAGTGCAACAAACTGACCCTAAAATGACTTCCAGATGTTTGGCAGCAAAATGTGTGTTGGCCAGTGTTATACATGCCTACCACAGAGTACGAAATAAATTATAAACCAAAACACGTATCTGGAACTTTAGTGACCTAGTAACATAGCTGTAGTGTTTACTGCCTGCTGTAGTCCTTGCTAATCATTATCTGCCTGACTCTAGAATTGTCATTGCATCAGTCGTTATGTTTTGAATTAACTTACTATGTGTACATTCTATTTCATTGTCACCTAGCTACAGTCGTAGCGAAACCACCGTCTTGTAGCCGGTACAGAAAGTAATCGCCACAAAACTGATAACGTTCAGAGTTTCCCGGCGTTATGAAAAGAGAGCCACATCAGGAGTCTTTGACGACAAATAATTTCCCGCCGACATAATTTATAATAATACCTTGTCATCCTCTTTACGCACTTACCAGTGTGCAAAAATAATTTTACAAGGAATATTTTTATTGCAGTTTCACAAATCTGTAAAGCTATTACTAAGCCAGTGATACACGTTAACTAATAACTGCTTCCGTGTTGTATACGTATGGTATAACAGTATTCAAGCAAACTGACATAGCAGAGAACGGCACATTAGTTCACACATTCTACCTACAGCACCGAGGACAAGTTTGTCAAGATAAGATATTACTAAGAAACAACTTCAATTTGTGTGTGCACGTGACTGAAAATTAGGGGTTCTTTAAATCATGCAACTTGTATTGAAATCTCAAAACATTGATCTCTTGTTCGGAACTATCAGCTACCATACAGATACAGCTATTGTAGGGGCGCTAATGTACAAACTTATATATATATATATATATATATATATATATATATATATATATATATATGGAAAATTTGCAAGTTCAATGTCCTGCATGTTATAATGCACTGACCTGAGCGTGCTCAAGCCCCGACTATTAATTCACTTTCTGTTGTTCAGTTATGTTAAGTAGGAGTAAATGGACAGTCGGTTGGTGCTTAAGCATACACAGAACAGTGGATTCTTACATGCAGGTTATTGTACTCACGAAATTGTTCTTTCCTTATGCAGTAGTTGTACAGATACGTTCAATCCTACACTAGAGCTTCACTCATGTAGAAGGAGACAAGGCGAAGAGGATGACTTACTCGGCAAACTCCGAGACCGCCAGTGAGTGGTCCAGAGCAGATGTTGGTAGGGTCGAGAGGGTTGCGACCTTGATCGAGAGCAGTGATGGCATTGTGGCAGGTGTTGTATTGCAGGAGGGGCAGCGTGGCAGTCTGCAGGATGTTGGGGTTGTTAGCTATGAAAGTCGTGCTGATGCTTCCCCACCCTGCAAGCTCCGTGTTACCTGCCACACAACAGTACTACGTCAACATTGCTTTAGAAACTGAAACAATCATTATCTTCCCTGATGCTTTCAACGTGTGAAGTGCACTAGCAGTACTGCGGCCATTTCTCAGCAAACAATCAACGTAGCTGATTGTCGAATTACACTGAGCTACAATGATGCTAGGCACCTTAATTTTATTTTTCTGCTAATTTGATTTCTTTGAAATCTGAGAGGACTTAATTGTGCATTTTCTTTCAACCCGGTCATTAGCGTCAAAAAAACTAATAAACGTGTAGTTCTTGCTAGGTAACAGATAAGTAAATAATTATTGCGTCTACAGTTCCAACAAACATCTTTAACAAAGATCATAACTTTAAACAGTGAGTATCAGATATTAACAAACTGAATGACGTAAATATATTTGTCATTGCATCGTGCAGTTATGTCGTGCACACATAAGTTAAAGGCGGTTCGGGATATATTGAGTATTTTTGAAAGCCATGCTTAAATTATTTTTCAATCAGTTTTTACATTTCCACTGCATGTAAATATAAACGTCATGTGGTTTTTTATTTGCAGATGCTTATTCAATGTTTGTATAGATTCCACTGCTTCAAAAATGTTAGGTACAATATGACTCATTACATTCATTAACAATAAGTTATAATAAATACTTGCGAAGTAATGTAAGTTACTTCTGCACAATGTGCAGAATTTTTTTTGTTACAAAAAACCCTGTCGTAAACACAAACCATTAAGTGTAACAGCAACATTTTTTCCCTGGTATATATTAACTATAACCTTATATTTAAAAACTCACATGCTTAAAATTAAAAGGCAATGGTTAAAAAAAACGGTGCTGCAAATTTGATTGAAAACTGTTTTTTAAACAATAAAAAACATCTACAACTGGGAGTGGCTAAATATTTCATGTAACTTAGTACGTAATGCATTGGTTTCTGATGTAGTTCTTTTACTACCCATAAATAAAACCGTATTACATACAGCATCATAATATTTCAATTTCCTCTACGCATGAATATAATATATTAATGCGTAGAGGAATCTGAAAGATTTAAACTAAACACGTTGACAGGCCACATGCTGTGGCATAGATCCAGTTGGAGCATTTACACTATCATCATGGTCCTCGATGTTGGCCCCTTGCCGCTTGGGTGGAAACTATTAGCACTTTTATACATAATTCACAAATAAATACCTTCATAGGAAACAGCGATCACTCATATTTTGACAATAACTTTACGCCATATCTTATATATTTCCATTACTTATTTTCAGATTAAGTATATTATCTGTGTGAATACTTTTTATATGTGTGGCCTTGAGCCCCTACAGCACACTTGTGCCCATAAATATAAATTTCATACGCCAATTAAATAAGTATACTTCTACACTTGTAACAGAGTGAAGATCACCGAGCGAGTGGGAGTGCTAGTAAAACATTAGATTCACATCCAAGAGAACCTAGGTTCAACTTACAGTCCGACCAATGCAATGTTGGTTTTTCGTGATTTTACAGAATAACTCCACATAAATGCTGGAAAGGTTTCTTAATACACGTCATGGATATTTATTTTAGTTCCCTTACTATTCCCAATGTCCCCTATACAAGCCTAGATGATCGTCAGGGCAAAACAAAAACAAATAAAAAGAATAATATTATCATAATCATATCAATTAGTCACTAAGCACAAAATAATATGAAATATCTTCTGCCCACAACACATATTAGAAAGAAATGTTTAATTACCCACATGATGGGACCTACGGCTAAGTGAATGGCCTTCTACCTGTGTGGATCTTGCCAGGTGCTGGCAGGCGGATTGGCTGCACCCACTGGTTGTAAGTATATGGAGAAGACAGTCTCAGCAGGGCAATGTCAAATGGGTGTGGTGTCCTAAAGCAGAGAGAAAAAAATAAACATGGCATTAAAAGACAGGGCGAGTTTACGCACGTTGAGTATATTTCCAAGCGATCCCTTGTAACCCAAGTAACTCAAAACTGTGAAAAAAGTGTACCTCCTTATTCCTATCGTTGTGTAATAAATGAACGACTGGAAAATGTGCATTTCGAATTTCCACAATTAAAGGACCTTTAGGACAATGACAAAATTTAATTACGTTATTAAGTGTTAATTTATGTACCGCGCCGTCTTAAGGTGGCTGCCTACCCAAACCACAGGGCGGATTTGCAGAGCTTCTGTCGTTACAAAATTATTCGAAAACCTTCTTAGCGTGTGTAATTTATGTCTGCTTAGAAATATCATTCTTATAACCTTGCACACGTGCATATCCATTTCATGTCCTCCATGTATCTCTAATGTTTACTCAACCGAAAATGGTCCTTTTTAGGTAGGGAATTCATGGCGCAGAATCTTTTAAAAGGAATAGGCGTGTACAATACACCTTTATCTTTACTATTATGTCATTACCTGCTAGGGTCAGATACACGGGCATAGAAGAACAGGTCTGGACACTCGCCTGAAAACTTGACCCCTTTGTTATTTGGCTGCAGGTCACCAAGATACCGAGAATGTTGAGCATCTTTTGCGCTGCGATCAGGGCGGTCGGGCTCAAACTCCACCCACTTCCCTCCCACTTTTTCCAGTGTTTACATTATAAAGATAAACAATTTATCAAAACGTATATTTCATCAATTTATGAAATACTCCCTTCTCTCACAATCCTAAAGCATGGCTCCAGCAATCTTTATTTACTTTATAATGTAAACACTGGAAAAAAGTGGGCGGAGTTTGAACCCGACCGCTCTGATTGCAGCGCCAAAGAAGCACAACACTCTCGGTAACTTGGTGAACTGCAGCCAAACAACAAGGGGGTCAAGCAAAATACATAGGTAGACAGGCGAGTGTCCAGACGTGTACTTCTACGACCATGGTCCCCCTGTATGTCTCATAGGGGAGAGTTGTCGACTTGCGCCTAGAGGCTAGGGGTAGGCGTGATGCGCCTGCTGTGTCGACCTTATACCACTTCCGCACTTCTAGCCACGAACGCGCAAAATACTGTAACGAGGCGGCCACCTTGAATGCCATTAGTGCTTGATTTCCAGTTTGCATCACCCTCATGGGTACCAAAAATGTAATTGTTACTACATGCCCTTCTAGAACCTCAACTTACCGTATATATTTCGCTTGTAAAATCGCGTCTCAAGTGTTTACATAATAAAAGTAACGCCTTAATCATTTAATGTAAATATAACAAGGAATAATAGCTAAAGTAACAGTATTTCCTTGTATAAGTAACACAATAACTAGGCCTAAAGTCATCTTGTTAGTGCAGGAACATTTTTTACTGAAAACACTATTTATTCATCGAGTATATTAAGTCTACTCTTTTATTTCGGAAAGTATAGTCATAATTTGCAATTGCAATATATTGCTAATACAGTATTTGTTTAAGGTTGACTGAATCATAAGTTAAACGTCAAACGGGCCGGAAAATTTAGTCTGATCTATTTTTAAAAGTTTTCAAAGATATGTTTATTATCAAAGATCCTGTGAATACTATTTTAACTCAGGCATGCATGCCTGTACATAAAGTAAAACATCACAAAAAATAAATAGAACATTGTAATTGCTCAGAAATATAATTTCTGTAAAATTCAAGGAAAATAAATTTCAATACAAATAAACCTTCATAGGTAAAATGTGGTGCATGCACACGCACATATACGTGAGTGTTTTTATTCAATTTCTTTTTGTAACTTCAAATAAGTTGAAGGGGGCATATTTCAGAAGATGGTGACTTATGATAGTTAAGTAATTTACGTATTGTGACTCAGTCATAATGTGAAGTAACATCGTAAGTGCTATATACAAATCAGGTTAGAATTTAATGGAATTTTAACTAATTTATTGCTGTGTACGAAGTGTCTATTACAAAATACCTTAGATTTATTACAGTACTATGAAATGTATGACGCTACTTATAAATACCATTTCAATATTTTTTTAAAAGGCATTAAGCTAACCTGTGGCACATTTAGGCAAATAATTATCCTTTAAAGTGTTTCTGTTTTGGTGTCAAATTACACATCACCATAACCTGATACTAAAGAAGTCAGGTTTCGTAATACATAATTATTGTCCCTGGTGTGGGATTAGAGTGACTGACATCTATTGACGTGCCACTGTGCAGTTAATATCTTTCTTTCCTTACGAGGCTTAGTATGATCTTTGAATATATATACTGGGTAGAAGTCGCGAGCCTAGGTTAAATTTTCTAATAAGGTGTTGGTGAACTTGGATAATCCACCACCGCAATCGCCACCGTCGCTAGGGCATCACCTTGTGCTGGCTCCTAGCGGACAATGGTCGAACTCTTCAAACCCCCATCCCCTTCCACATCCGTCCTCCAACATGCATTGTCCTTCACCCCCGCCTGTTACACCACCAACACCACCACCTCTCACTCTGACAGGTTTATGACACACTAATGTTGAACGACCTTGAGCTGCTCAGGAATGTTTCACCCCAAGGGAACTAAGGAACTCTTCTTTCCCTGTGTTTCGCCAGTCCTAGCATTGTGTGTATGCGTTCTGTAAACTGTGTTCTAATTTCTTTTTGCGTTTACAGAAATTTAGTAAAATATAATTTAAAAATACCCGCCCGACTTTAAGAGTTAGTTGGAGCGGCGGAGATACCGAGAATTGGAGTTTTTTCATCCACGGAAACTAGCCGAGAGGCGGAGCCTGGCGCTTCTCCCTCCCTGCGCGCAGCAGTCACGTGGCCTGCTGAGTGAGGGGTTGAGAGACAGAGTGGGGGTAGAGGTCTCCGCGTCAGGCGTGCTGGCCGTGGGGCGGCCACATTCA
>PNEQ01004503.1:0-13769 GCA_003012365.1 Medauroidea extradentata | reverse complement strand
CCCTGCTTAGCCGCGATGCATGCGACCATTCTACAGGTTAAACCCGACCTAAGGCGTATAGGGCTTGCCCTGAGACGCATCCTATCCTCCACTCGGCCTAGATACTAACATGCATGCCGGAGGGCCCACAGAACTGTGCAGGGGCTCACGTTGGCGTAGCGGGATTTGGGGGCTCGCCAAAAAAAAAAAAAAAAAAAAAGTTTCTCCTATCCTTTCGCGACTTCTACCCAGTATATATATTCAAAGGTATGATTGTACGACGTGAATGCAAGACACACTCACCCGTCATCAATGAACTGTGGATGGCTGATGGAAGCACGGACACGAATTCTCTGCTCAGATCCCTCGTTGACTCGTAGGTTGTGGTCTCCCGCAACAGCGTTAATGTTGTTGGGCCCGAGACAGTGAGCGGCCGTCAACACCCACTCAGGACTGATGATACTTCCACCACAGAAGTGGCTGCTGGTGAAGATCAGCTGTCGTTGCAGGGACACGATGAAAGGGAACTCTCCTGTGGTAGTGAATGTCATGATACCTCTGTGACATTGTTGGTTTAAATACATTCAAATTCTTTTACAGGCCCTCTGTGGTTGGAATGGCTAAAGTGAGCACTTTTTATGCCTTAGTTATTTTTTCCATCTAACAGAGTTGTACATTTTCAATGTTTCTAAACGAAACGTAGCAGTGTAAGTAATAAATACAGTTTTCATCGTACACAAAAGTAAACGCCTAAGGTCACAATTAAAATTTTATAGTTTCTACATTCTTGACAATGCCATAGGAAATAGTGCTCACATTACAGTAAACTGTCTACATGCAATACGCAACAAAATAATGGCTCCAGTGAGAAAATAGAGTAGAAGTATGACTCACTAGCATTTCAGATGCCCCAGTATCCAAAGTTTGTCGGAGATACGTTATTTGTTACGTCACTTTTCACACTGAATAATTCTGGGTTTGAGTCACAGGCTATAAGAGTATATGTACTTGATATTTTAATACGAATTTACTTTAGCTTACTACGCAAACCCCTTCTTAATAAGCGGAATACCAGGAGTAAAAAAAAAAACAATCTACCTGTTTTTTTATTTATGTAAATCCATATTTCTTCATCAAATAATAATGTATACGTAAGAACGAAAAATTGGGACGACCACGTTTCGATTCCCTGTCCAGCCGCACTGAATTCAGCTCTTTATTGTTTTCCGAAATCAGTCCAGGTGAATACGGGGATGGTTTCCAACTACAAACCATTGCCAATTCCTTCTTCGTTTTCTGTAAGAACCAATTGTTCTGTTTCTAGTGAACCCGCTGTCGACGAGACGTTAATCCCAACTTCCTACCTACATCATATTGTATTTTAGTATCAGTATAAAGGTAAAATCTTACGAAAATATATATGCATTAGTTTACTCTTTCTTACTCTCTGTACGTGAGCTTCGTGAAAGGTTTTAACACAAATTATTTGTATTCACTGTGGTTAAACATCTTAAAATGAAGTAATATCAAACCCTAATAAGTATGCAGATGCACTGCAGCTGTTTCAAAGTCTCGAGCTGAAAACTACTTTGCAAACACCGTTACAATCACATAGAATATTCTAATTACGTATAAGTAACATATTATTTCATGCTGATAACACCAACCCAGCTACGTAAATAGACTGTGGATAACAATCCTCGCAGTATGTACTGCTTTCCAGGTTAATGTTATAAATTTCTGTTGTTTTCCATGATCTTTGCCTGCTGAAGCCTGCTTCCGGTACTTTAAGAGAGGATAGATGCGAGGATGAAGGCAGGACAACAATGAAACTAAACTGAACTTAACACGGAATTCGAACTCAGGGTCTTGCGTACAGTTTGCTGGTTACTCAACCAATTACCTCAAAGGCGCACTTCGGCGAGATGGTAAAAAAATTATCCAATGTATTTTTACTATTGGGGTTCAGTAAAATTCTACCCATTAAAGAAATTAAGCAAATAAAGATGTAAAGCTTCCACAGGTCAATGTACAGTATTAGGTTTTTAAAAAATGTTATCTCTTTATTGCCTAATATACATTCATGAATCAACAATCTTAAACAAATACGACAAAATTAAGTTTTCTTAAACAAGTTTTGTATTTACAGCCTCAACAAGAGTCAAGACTTTCAATAAGTTAAGGGGTGTGGAAAGGTACGATGTTGAGCGGGCGACTGGAATATGCAATCGCCAATAAAATCTAAACTATTCATTAGAATTTAATGAGGTTTTTTGCCGAGTAGATATTTTATCACGGACGTTTATTTATATAGCACTATCCAGTAGTATGCTTTACTTTTGAGTAAAAAATTAAAAACTCTTTTTAGAAAAATAAGGGTTTGAAACCACAAAATCTACAAAAATGTAAAACTGTAATTTTTGTAATTTTTAATACAACACATAGGTTTCTAAAATAACTGAATTTAAATAACACTCGTGTTTTCACTTGAAAATTTTTTTAACATCCGTAAACCACTGGCGCAGAAATTTTCTGATAGTAAAATTATTTTCAAATCAAGATGTGAGTATTCTTGAAATTCGGTTACTGAGGCCTATCATATTAAAAATTATAAAAATGTCAGTTTTCCGTTTTTGTAGATTTTGAGGTTTCAAGATCTTATTTGTCTAAAAATAGTTTTAAATTTGTTACAAGACAGTAACGCATACTACCGCAACGTCAGCTGATAAAATATCTATTCGGCAAAAAAATCTCATCGAATTTTGAAGAGTAGTTTAGATTTTATTTACAATTGAGTATTTGTCATCCGCTCGACGTCGTATCTTTCCATGCCCCTTAACACTGATGCATTGTAACAATATGTGACTTCATGCAGAGTTTTACCGGTATTGTTTAACTAATTCATCAACATGAACAACTCACCCCTCGCAGCATTTGCCCCACCCACCACGCGTGATGTCGGGCTACCTGAAACCAAAACATACAGTCTCGTTTTAATTCAACACCAACATCATCCAAAACTCATTTTAGCAAGGATTCAGTACTAAATGTTGAACAAAAAAATGTCAATGGGTATCTGTTATTTAAATATTTCTTCTGTCTAAAGTTAATAATATAAATATATCGAGACTTGTGGGGTACAGTTCATCACAAATAACATAATTTGTCTTTAATAATTTTGTAATTGAGACATTATTGTAAACAATATTTTGTTATAAATTGGAACTGCACAGTTTAATGAATAATATAATTTTAAAGTCAAATATTTTCAATGCGACTTCGATGTACATTACTCCCACTGATACACTCATAAAGCCTCGGCGTTCATTTTTTATGTTTGGTCATCAAAAATATTTATGTATGTATGTGTGTGTCTATATATATATATATATATATATATATATATATATATATATATATATATATATATATATATATATACATTGCACACTGTCTTTGATAGTAAATATGTTACAACACACGTAGACATGTAATATGTATGTTGCTTGTTACTTACATTGTTAATTTTATGTTAATTTTTCAGATACATTACAGGTGGTAGTGGTAGTCAGAATATTTTGTGTATACTATTATAGAACACATTTTATGATTTACAGTAAAGTTTGTTTAAGTTATCTAATGTTCTAGTAACTTAAGGGCGTGGTGCACAGAAATTATCACCATGTTTTTATTATTTATTTGTATCAGATTTTTTTTTTCTCATTTTAGACACAAAATGTAACCAAATTTTGCTCTTATACGTTTTTCATCTCCCACAGTTTTAGCGTAATGGCTTGTTAAAGTCAAAATTTGCATGTTTCCGTTTTAAAGACTACACTAAAACCAACTGACATAACAAACTGAAAAAATTCACAGTGGGTAAAGATGTCGCAGGCTACAATTCCACGTGCATAAAAACAAAGAATAAAAACTTTTTGGAATTTAAATAAAAATGCTGAAATTTAAAATAAAAATTTTTATATTCATATATTTTTAAAAATTAAAAAAAAAAAAGTTTTATTTTGTGGTTCAGCATAACTGAACTTGTAGCCTACAACGTTATTGACTGTGATTTTTTTTTTTTTTCAGTTTCGTAAGTGAATTGGTTTAAATTAAGTGTCGTCCTTAAAACGGAAACAAGCAAATTTTTGCCTTAGCGAGCCATTATACAAAAACTATGCAGGATAAAAAAAATTAAATAGCAAAATTTAGTTACATTTTGTGTCTAAAATAAAAATATCTGGTACAAATATAAAAATAAAAACATGATGATGAAACTTTATGTCGCACCCATAAGCAATCATAAATGTGTTTGGTCATGTTGGCTTTTACGTTTCATTTTCAGTAATGAATGCATTACAACTCATTTTTTTTTTTTTAACAAACGTTTGCAGGGACTTATTAAAATTTTTATTTTGAACTTTATTTAGAATGTCCATAACTGAGACACACAATTATTAGTTGGTTAGCATTTTAACAGACTATTAAAGAAACAACCGTTTCAAAATTGCAATCTGTTTATTTAATGTAGCACAAATTAACTATGAAGAACTATTATTTTTACATTATACTCTTTTAGACTGCAAAATAAAATTTAGTGAACCTAACTTATTTTAGCACAAGTAAAATAATGGGAGGAGTTATACCTACCCCAGACACACGCTACAACCAGCGACAGAACTACTGCAATCTTCAGCATCTTCAGGTGATGTGGTTCAAATCACTGAGTAGTTGCCATTTTATAGTGGAAGTGGGTCCTCTCAAGTGCAAAATCTTATCTTTGTTGAGAGATGACAAGGAGCTGACAGACAGAGACTGCTACGTGTTCTTTGTTCTCCAGCATAACCACGTAAAATCTTAATTGCGCACAGTAGCACCTCATCACATTTATTTAAATGCGTAAACCGTAGTTATTTTGTGGTATACGGGGGTTATATTGTGCAGTTCTCAATGGATATATTTTTTCCGTTTAGTAAAGAATTAACATAACTGATGTGGATGTATTAAGTGTATTATTTTATTTACTCAAATAGAGTCCTTATTTATTACTTTAATGTTCTAAAAATAAAACATTTTGAGTGTCATTAAGTTCCTCCCTTGCTGTCGCAAAACAACTCCGTTTTACGGTACTGTTTGTTAAAGCTGTATAGTAACTATCACACGGCAGGGAAAAATGTCCGTAACATTACTATTACAATTTCAAGCACAGAGTAATATACCATTAACAATGCGTTGAAATTTATTTATTTCCATATTTACGAGTCACAGCAAGAGAATGGCGAGAAAGAAACCGGCAACTATAACTCTGCCCACCAACATGTAGACATGTTTCTTATTTTCAGGATTTAATAATACCTAAAAAAACAGGTGGCAGAAGACATGACGGTACAGTTTGTTTCTATTCTTATTGTTGTTTGTAACACTTCTCCAAGCTTCGAGCTGAGATAACATTCCGTTGACACAGGCAAGGCAAACTTTTATCCAGAAAAAACACGGGGAGCCGCCGATTTATGTTATTCACGTTTAAGTCATTCCTTTTGATGCACTATATTTACAACGTATTCATAGGTCTGTCTTTCCGCCAATTACCATCATAAACATACAAGTGCAAGCTAAAAACATAGCTATTGTGTAAATATTGTTCTCTAAATTTGTCATCTGATAATCACTATCCCAATTGTCTAAATATTAATTTTTTTATTCTTGTCTCTAATTATGTAGAGCACAGTTTACATACGAGTATACAAGCACACTGTAAAGACCTGAATTACGTTCATTATATTCATTGTTTATTTCGTGCTTTTCGAAACAAATTCAAATATTTCTTCAGACCTACGTTTTGCAGCATCCAGTTTTACTAAATTAAATGTATGTCTCAAATGCGGGGAAAAATTACGAAGAAAGAGTTCGCATGTGTGCAATACTAAACCAATAGAAAAATGTTGTATACTACATTTATTTCCCTCTTTTACTAAACAAATGCCAGTTCAAGTTACATATACCCTTTAGTGGGTGGGAAAAAACAAAGCATATTTAAAAAAGAATACAGTCATGGCTTCACAACATTATTAGAACTTCTAAATAGACCTGTGTTACAATTTCAGTAATATGTAACAATCGCAATGTAGCCTACATTAAAATATTTTTTGTAATTTCTAAATAAAAAAGTTAATGCTACAAATTAACCATAGGAAATAACTATTTTGTTGTGTACGTGAATAAACATTATACTATTCTAGCGTGTCTGCTTGATTATTAGCCTGTCACAGGGAAAGTGGATAGTTTGATTACTAGGCTGTCATAGACAAATCAGCATTATTTATTACTAAGCTGCCACAGACAAAGCAAATAGCTTGATTATTAAGCTGCCATAGACAAAGCAGATAGCTTGATTACTAAGCTGCCACAAACAAAGCAGATAGGTAAATTTGTAGGCTGACACAGAAAAAAAGGATAGGTTGATTATTAGATTGCCACAGACAAATCGGCATTCTTGATTACTAGGCTGCCATAAACAAAGCGGATAGCTTGGTTTTAAGTCTGCCACAGACAAATCGAGCATGGTAGCCTTGGGTTGTTTCCTAAACGAGTGTAATATAGTAAAATATGTTTTATTTATCCGGATTTTGTTTCATAACCCCTTTCTGCCACAGCACAGATTCCATAACAACTTGAGCCCAAAATATCGTTCGTTATATGCTAAGGCACAATTTAAAGGTAAAATATTTACGAATATTGCGTACATATATGTTTTTTGGGCAGCTTCACGATGTTTTATAGTTTGCTTTTTAGCTCAGTCACATAAGTTGTAGCACATATCCCCTTGTATTTCACATAACTATACTGCAGAGTGCAGCACGCCTCTAGTAGAAACAAACTACTGACTTCCCGTCACTAATTAACACTGTAAGCATATTGTGTGCAGCTGGTAGTAAACATACTGTAGTGCTCTTTAATATCAGTAGCTAAAATAAATTTGTAACGTGAAACAAAGTAAGTAATGAGGCTGCTTTAATAAACTTTAGTTCAACATTACATACCGAATAAGTTTGTTATGGGACAATATAGACACAACATTGTAAACAGTCAGAAAGGTTTACTCTGCAATCTTCTGTAAACATCGGAGTACTGTGTAGGTAAAACATATGCTGATATACGTTGCATGACACTTATCGACATTGAAACATTTCCTTCGTTTATTTCTAACCTACCAAAATGATACGTGAAAGTGTTTCATATATGTTTAATTTTTTGCAAATGTCGATAAAGTATATTTTATTTCTTAGCAAAAAATGATACAATTTATATGGAAGCATTAAAAAAAACACAAAATAGAAGAGTGTTCAACTCACATCCTCTAAAACGTTCTCATTATGTGGCTAACGCTTTATCCACTAGGGTCTACATCAGTAGACTACAAGTTTCCAAGTTACTTTTAATGCCTCCAATTTTGGTTACTTATAATTTTCTAAGAAACCTTCGGGCGTGGTATATTAAATCTGCAGTCGTCACTGGATAGACTAACTGATTATTTGTAAAAAATAATTTTGTTCGACTTGTTTCAGTGTCTCGTGTGCAAAACTTCAGATCTGCTTTATGGTCATTGATAGTGTATCTTTGAGCAGATGCGTTGCTCATTTGACTGTGAAAATAAAAATTGACAGGGACAAGGAAATGCGCGAATTCAATGACCTGCGTGCTAGAATCTATTGTCCTATGCATACTCAAGCCCCGCCTATTCGTTCATTGCCTGTTGTTCTACTGAGTAACAAGAAGCTAATTGACAAATAGTCGGGGCTTGATTATACACAGGCATTCTAACGTGCAGGTAATTGAATTCGCAAAACTTTTCCTGTCCCTAAAATTGGTTACTGCGATACAACACGTCTATGATTCTTGGGAAGGATCTCAAGGCGGAGAGAGTTAAAAACATCCAACCGCTGGCCATGAATCAGAACTGCAGATGTGAACGTAAACCATTTAAACAAGTTGCTGCAAAATTTCCACCAAAAATCAGTGACTTTGTCGAAGGAATTTGAATTCGTATTGTTTTTAAAACCGTTCAAATGATTTCTAACTTCATAAACTTACTTCTAAGATGGCGACATTACTTTTGGTGTCATTTGGGGTAGTTTTGACAAGGAGTCCTTTACAAACTGACACTGCAATATGTTTGGTGGGTTACGATAGCCCCATTGAGTCTGGGAACAAACCAGAACAGGATATTTGGTATGAATTCCACGACTCCAAGCGACAAATGCGGTGTTGTGAAGCCATGGCTGTATTCTTTTTTAAATATGCTTTGTTTTTTCCCACCCACTATAGGGCATATGTAACTTGAACTGGCATTTGTTTAGTAAAAGAGAGAAATAAATGTAGTGTACAACATTTTTCTATTGATTTAGTATTGCACACATGCAAACACAAATCCTACAGTTGTTTGAACACTAAACTGATTTTCACGATTAGTTATTTAAAGCATTTGGGAATAAATGTGATTAGTGATTGCTTGTCGTTAACTATGTATATTGTAGTTTTTACAATTTATTTTTAATTATGTAAATACAGGAGATGTTAACAGTAGTCCTTAAGCTTTAAGCATCACTGAGAATCTGAGTTCTCATTTCCTGCAATTCCATTAAACATTTGTATAGTTTTCTTTTTATCTATCAGATACTTAACATGTTATGAAGTAAGTAGCTCTGTCGCTTCTTTTGAATGTGTCTCCTCTAGTAACAAATTTTGTCTCAGAAACTTTAAGAAGATGATATTTAATATTCTCGCTACTTTGAAACAGTGCTCACTCGCAACATAAATTTCAAACTGACACATTTCTTTATTAAGTTATTTAGGTTTCATAAGCTGTCAGGCAAACGTTCTTTAACGTAGTTCAATGATATTCAATATATAAATTTTGTACTCATGTAAGATAGTTTTTATGAATTAAGTTACATGTTACGTAAATTTAAGGTTATTTTATTTTGAAACAAAAAAAATATGAACTGCGAAGTTTGATTAGAGTGGAAGATACATACGCATTTATGTATCTTAGCATGACAACAAGCACGATTATGGTTAAGAATAAAAAATTAAAGGCGAAATTCTCTTCCTTGCAACAGTTTCTGTCAGCCTGAATTTATGTTGACATATTGCACAAATGTATCTGCACAATGATATTTGCAATAAATGACTGAAGCTAAAAATTATTAATTTTATTTTGCTAAATAAATTTGCAAATACACGTGGATGTTGAATGATTATAATAAAAACCGAGCTCATACTTGGGTAAAAATCATCATATCTCATACTTCCAGCTTTGTCCGTGAGAGGTGCTCTTAAGTCTCGTGTGCTTGACTGTTGAACTTTTTACGCAAGTGCCCATTATCTCTGTGATGAAACTAGGGGACGTCCCTCTCTGTATGGCATTTATTTTGAGTTTCTGATACAATCCATCATATTCACTGATAAGTCAACACTTGGAACTAAATGTCTGCCCATCAAGAGACTGTCATTAATTACGCATTTCATATACCAGTGTTGCAATGTTTTTTTTTTTTTTTTTTCATATTCACAATTCGTTGTAATAAAATTATAGCCAATACAAAAACCGTTTGTATCACAACTGTAGATTATTACGATCAGTATAACATCTAAATCCAAATTGAACCCATTCTGAAAAATTCTAATTTAATGTTTTCCGATTGACTAAAAGAACATCAAACAACATTGTAGAAACTAACAAAGTTTTGGAGCAAGTACAGAAAATTGAAAACAATAAAATTGCGTCCTAGATAAAAGTTTTTGCAAATTTCGTGACCAACCACAATGTCAGAGTACACATTTCTTTAGTGTTCTATTCTGCGCGGGAATAAATATATACAAAATTTCTGTGTGAGAAATAAATTACCATAAACGATCCATTCCGGTGAAATTATTGCTCTTGAAGTTGGAAAAAAAGGACATTTTTCATTTTAAAAAAAGTGTATCAATAAAAGTTGGTAAATCTGAAACTGGAAATAGGGACCACTGCACTGAACAATTTGACAGAGACTACGTTTGGTCTGCCAGGACAACAGAATGAGACAGAGACGTAGATATATGTTTCAGTGTATGTGGAATAAGTGGGTATTTGTTGACAATAATGTTAGAAATACATTACAACAGTTTCTCAAAGTGATGGCCGCAAGCCTCGATGCATGCATGACAACAAACAATGACATCCTGCCACACCCCATCGCATAGATGTTTATTATCGCATCACATGAAGCTATTATCCAGGGAACCAAGTCCATGTCTGTGTCTACAAGAGTCTTATTCCCATACGTAGGCAAATTAAGTTATCCCTTTAGGAATAATCAAGCGTATTTAGGTCGGGTTACCTCGCTGGTATCTGAATCAGGCTGCCCCCGTCCAATCTAACACAGCGTCCCATAGCCAATCCCCTCCCGTGTTACTTCCGCCCGGCCACCCCTCCAAACACTTCATTCTCCCAAAAACTATCGCGGCAACTCTATCCTCTGGAAGCGTTTTTAAACAGCTTGCTTTGGTTGTTTACGAGTTCTTATCTTCCATTTGACAGTGTTGTAATCTGAGCGGAGTTCGTAAAAGATACACCTATTTGCACGAGTCCTAGTTAGCTTCTAGTAGAGACAAAGTTACAAGTAAATATTTATTATAATCAAAGCATTGTCAGGAAGCTGCCTGGGCAAGCACTGCTTGCCTTGCTTACCCTGACGAGACGCCACTGTGTCACATCCGTGCAATAGCCCACGCTGCGGCACTTGTGTCATAAACCAACCATCCACATCTTTCAATAGCTGACTCACTAACCAAACCTACCTCATCCTGGAAAGCTACTACTGTGCCACAGAGAACCTCATTTACCAGCTACAGTGTAAACATTGCTTGGCTGAGCACATTGGTCTCACTACCGGACACCCTCAGGCATAGAATGAATGGCCACAGAGCCGACACCAAAAGGTCCTAGCTATGTAGTACCAATGTGGACTCACTAGACAAGTCAGTTGCAGCTCATGCAGCATTCCACAATCTAGATTTTGATTCCTGCTACATACACAACCAGAGTGGTAAAGCCTTAACACCATCCATCAATAATGCAGAACTAATGCGATGGGAACTGGCCCACCTATACATAACAAAATCCAGACAGCCACCTAGCCTCAACCTCCGATAACCACAATTCCTTTTCAAATCTGCCGCCTACCTCTCTAGTTCACTTTGGCCGCAAGGTTAACCAATTACCGTCCGCCATATTGCAGTAGTGTCTTCTCTTCGCCCGATGAAGCCATGCGTGACGAAATGTAGCGATTCGTGCTTCCGCGCAAAATGTGTCATCCTTTTCGTGTGTGTAGGTGTCAACCTCCATGATACTCTACGAGTACATGTTTCTAATTAATTTTAAGATGTAATTACCTAAAACATTATTCACAATCAGGGGCGTCATTTGGGCCTACAGGGGGGGGGGGGGCAAATGCCCTCCCCCTGGATTTGGAATTTTTGTGTATAAATATATTTTTTGTATTTTTAAATGTAAATAATGCTAATTTAAGGACATAAAACTGAAGTTTTATTATTAAAGTATCTAATTTATACATGCTTAATTAATAAAAAAAAGGTGCAACAAGGTTACTGTCGTTCCCCCCCGGAAAAACCTGAAATGACGCCCCTGTTCACAATGGAAAAATTCATATTTTTTTATTATATTTTTATTCAAAAGTGTGTTTAATTTAACGAACAACGGTACCATACTTTCTTTCATTGTGTCTGTGTAACTCCAGAAAAACTTCAATAAAATGAGCAGTCTGTTTTACGCGGCAAAAACGTGAACCACCATGTTGATGTCCCTGTGATGTCATGATACTGTACATTTTAATGTACGTAACACACAAGCGAAAGCAACATACGTTCAAGTCGTGAATTTGTGTTAAAATAAAGTAGTTTATGCAGTAAAATCGAGTATGGCTTGAACTCCAAAGATTACACATGTGGATAGTAGTTCGTTTGCGCAGCAATAAAATGCAATTTACTCGGAATAAAACCTTAACTTTAGCGCCATCTGATAAATCAAAGCGGACTGCATGGTTAAAGCTTCAAGAGCAGACCTAATAGTCTGCTATTAACAACAAAAATGCAGTACCGTAGAACGGGGTGAATAGGAACAGTGGGGTGAGTAGGAACGAAAGTTTACGACCAAATTTTTCATAGAAAACCTCCTTTTAGAGAAACGGTTGTTATATTTGCACGTATGAACTGCTTATAAACGATAGTGGCATTAAAAAAAACGTGTTTTGCTGACGAGTTTTTGGTGAAAAATTGGTTTGATATTTCGTTCCTATTCATCCCACTGTTCCTATTCACCCCATTTTACGGTACACGTATGTAATACTGTATTTTGTACAAAATGACATGGTTAGCATAAACCAAATAAGTTCTTTTAAGTTAAAAATTGCAATCGATAGCGTGCAGTTTGCGACAAAATTTCTGCAGCTGTAGTGTTTTGGCTGTTCTACCGGCTGTAGCAACGTCGTTAGCCAATAGGCGAGTTCGAGGCACCCGTGATTGGCCGATAATTCAAGGGGGGGGGGGGCGAGGTCTTGCGAAACTTGCCCCGAGATGGCAGCACAGCTGTCTCAATGTCGTTCACGAGAAACGTAAATTACCGAGAGAAAAATGTACTTGTAATAAAATAATTGATCTGCCATACTATTTTACTGACTCGTGCAACCACTAACCTGAATGTTCAATTATAGTCAGTGCCAGGTTTGGTTAAACACATTCCAAATATTAGTTCGATAGGTTCACTTTTTGTACGCATGTGAACTTCGTTTGTCTGAACTTTCAAACCTAAACTTATGATTATATATTAGATCTGAAACATTAAACTGAATTCGTAGTAAGTTATTATGTATCTGGAATTTAAATTAAATTTACCTAAACTCAAACCTATAACTAAAACGTCGCAATGTGTGAGAGTTTGACCTACTAATAAATTGCTGTCTTCACTCCTTTAAAAACAACTCAAGCGAAATAAATCTTCATTGTTGGCTACAAAATCTACAACCACGCATGCCCAAACAACGGGTTGATTCCCCGAATTAATATTTACGTAACCGGGTTCACAAAATTTGATTAGTTCTTTAAGTTGTTGAAAAATTCCAATACACACAATAGTGCCTGACGTTCGGTGGCTAACCAAAACAAGTAAGACTACGTCACAAATGTATTCACCATTAAGAACGCGTTTTCAATGTTTGTGGTGGCGTTTGAAAATACGGCTTTTTAAAGCTGAATAATTAAAATGTTCACGGAGCTACCAATTTGCCTGACTGCATTTAGAGCCTAAATAATTCTGAAGAATGAGGTAAATATTAAAAACTTTTTCTAGGAATTTGCCTAATTGTCCCAACAGTCGCAAATCATTTACCAATCATTAATTTGTTTTTAAAAAAATCCATTTGGTAGAACGTCTCTGTTAGATACTTTAATGAAATAGCGTACGCAAGTTGACAAAGTCTTTTTATTGCAACTTTGTTACATCTCAGCCATCTTGGTTTTCACCATGATGATGCGCCCAAAGAGTATGGAAGGGATAAAGAGAGTTCACTGCCAGGTTAGACCTCTTTGCTTATTTCTGTTGTGTTTTTGGCTCGCTAATACTTCCAGAGGTACCAACCACGCAGCATGAAATTCTATCTGAAATAATGTAGCGTGCATTGGTCATGTTTGTTTACATCGTTTGCTGCAAGAGTGTGCTAGTATCGCAATCTCGT